>CABHPP010120135.1:0-11364 GCA_902168425.1 Peromyscus attwateri
TTTTTTTATTTCCTCTTTAAGAGCCTCTATCATCTTCATAAAGTTATTTTTAAGTTTATTTCCTTCTGCTTCTTTTGTATTGGGATGTTCAGGTCTTGCTGCTGTAGGACCAATGGATTGCAGTGTTGGCATATTGCTCTTTATGTTGTTGAATTTATTCTTACACTGGCATTTACCCATTTGTTCTTCCAACTGGTGTAGCTGGTGCTTGTGCCTCTAGGGCTGCTGTTCTTCCAAATGGTATGGATGGCTCTTGTGCTTACAGGGTCTTCTGATATTGCCAAAGAGGGCTGTCTGCTGAAGAGATGCTGGGGTAGATGTGGTTGGGTGACAGAGTGGGTCTTGTGGGAACAGAGTCCAGTATGTGGCAGTGGTTATATATAGTGTGGCCTGCCCACAAGTCTCTCATCTTCTGGTTGGCTGCTGGGATCTGCACCAGAGGATCTGCACCAGAGGACTGGGGTTCTACCAGGGTTGGGGGCAGAGTCCAGCTGCCTTGCTGATACTGAGGTGGGAGGGGGAGTGGCGCAGGTTTTGCCCTCAGACTTAGGGCCTGACAATTGAGGCAGCTCAGCTGGGAGACCAGTCACTCATCAGTTCCTTCAACTGGTACGGGTGGTGCCTGTGCCTACAGGGGCTGCTCATGTTGCAGGATAGGGCTGTCCACAGGGAAGATGTTGCACTGGGTGGTTGGGGTAGCAGAGTGGGTCTTGTGGGATCAGAGTCAAGTGAGTGGCAGCAGTGTTGGTGCTGCCTGATCATAGGTCTCTTACCTGCTGGCCAGATGCTGGGGCTTCAGAAAGTTAAAAATCTTAACCCCTTAAGTTTTTATTAAAATAATTTCTAACACTTGAATTATCCGAGGTCATCCTATACTTCTTCCATTTTTATGCAACATTTATTAAATATTATTTTTCTTAATATTTATTTCCCTTTTTAAATCCTCCAAATCAACCTCCCACCTTAAGTCGAATTTGTGTTGCCTAAATACTCTTGGCTATGTGACCCAGCAGATGCCCTACACTCAAATAAAATCAACTCTTCCTCTCTCAATAGCTATAAGATTCTAGTGATTCCTTAGCTATAGTAGAACACTGTGCCCATTTTTACCCTTCCTTGTTTGGATTTTGTCTGGCTTAACTAGTGCAGGACTTGTACTTGGTGTCACAACAACTGTGTGTTCAAATGAGATATTGCCTGTCTATTTCTGGAGAACATTGTTTCCTTATAGACACACACTACTTCTGCCTCTTTGAATATTTTTACCTGCTGTTCTATAATGATCCCTGAGCCATGTGGAGAGCAGAGTGATTATAGATGTCCCATTTTGAACTCTGTGCTCTTTTATTCACTGCACATTGGCCACGTTTGTTATAGAACACCATCTTTTCCAAGATTTCAACAGTTTTGCAATTGTTTATTTATTATAATTTTGTTTGAGAGATATGCTGTCAACAACTCTTTTTCTAGAGTCAACGGCACTTTTACCTGCTTAAGCCACACTTCATATTAAAATGACAATAGTACATTTCACAAAGATACACATAGGCAAAGTTTCTGCAAGTGAAAATAAATGCCCAAGTTCTTTTGCTGGGATGTATTGCACTTATCTCCAAAAATAAGCAAGAAGCAATTGACAAAGTCAGATGACAGAGATAATATTTTAGTGATATCCTATGTGTCCAATAAAATACCAAAAGTGAGAAATAATACAATAAAACAATTCCATGTGAAAAACCCTGATACTAGTATTATAAGCCCCTTGCCACTGGGGATTTTCCACTGGAATCATGAGGGAATGTATCACAGTGCACCATGAGGTTTTTTAACATCCGGGCCTCATTTTTTGGTTCTCTTATATAATAAATCTGATATAAAATCAATGTTAGAAATGGAACTATTGTTTTGAAAATTATTTCAAATATATGCAAACTAACATAGCTTCCATTTGTGGTAAGCTAACACTGATATTTATCTTATGAAAAAACTGAAGCTTGCAATATACTTACATTCATCTGAATGTATTCAGATGTACTGTGCAATTTTAATCTCATTTGTGTGTAAGCATTACAGATAATAAGCAAAAAAGGTAAAATATATTTGAGGTTAACTATTTGATCACCTCATATATTATGACTTAGTGGGAAAAAAAACCACAAAATTGTTTAATTGAAAACCCAGTCATTCATTTATTTAGTCTATTCAACTGCAGTGCTAAAAGTTGTTTGATCTTCCTTAGTAAATTTTGCTCTCCCTATATTTTACAAACACTAAATATATTCTCAGGAAGCAATTTACTTATAAAGATTGATTTAAGGCCAAGTACTTGCTATTTTCGATTTCAGTACATCTTTTAGAAAATCCATGTAACAAAAATCAAAAGCAAAAATATTTCTAATCTGAACCAATGAATTATAGTTGATTTTTTTCACCAATAAAACCAATAGCAACAATGCTAGATATGTACCTTTTGTTCTGCTCTCTCTTGGTGTGTATATTGTAACAAGATAACAATTGTGGCAGGCCCAGAAGAGAAGATGGGGGTGGACTGGGAAGGAAAGGCAGGGGTGGGGGGGGGGGGGGGGGGGGGGGGGGGTGTTAGTGTTAGTAGGAATGAAAGGGGGATCTATGTTTGGTATGTAAAAAGAATAAAAATTTTCTTAATCAAGAAAGAACATTTAAAGTGATAACAATTACCTCCTTGATTGCTTCTCAATGGAAAACACTAGCAAATGCATGATGGAGATAGCTTCTGCATATAAATTGACATTGCTATTTACTTATAAAGTACCACAAATATATGTGTTGGCCACTTCTTAAAAATTCTGCTGACACAAAGGGATCAGCAATGTTCATCTACATAGAATACATGGTATATTATATTTGGCTTTTTTTAAAACCCTGTTTACTATGCTATTATTCTCTTTAAAAATTGACTATAATATATGACTTCTGAGTCATTAGTTTTTTATACATATAATGATAAAGACTAACTACTCTTCTTAAAACTCCATGGTGAACTTTCTGTATCTGATTGTTTGTTTGTTTACTCATACTCTATACTTGATGCCTGTGGGCAACAGGTAATATACTCAGATTCTTTTTTTTTTTTTCTAATAATGGCTGGTTAAGATTGCAAAAGAAGGGGAAGAAGGATTGCAGGAGTCAGAGAGGTCAAGGACACCTGGAAAACATGATTCACATAATCAACTAAGCAGGGATCACAGAGGATCACAGAAAATGAAGGGGCAATCATAGAGCCTGCGTGGATCTGTGCTAAGTCCTCTGCATACATGTTATGATTGTTAAGTTAGTATTGTTGTGAGACTTCAACCAGTGAGAGTGTAGGTGTCTCTGACTCTTTTGCCTGCTCTCAGGACCCCTTTCCTTCTGTTCCATTGCCTTTTCCAGTCTTGATATTAGCGTTTGTGCCTTGTCTTGTTGCAACTTTTTATACTGTATTCTATTGATATTCTGGGGAAGCCTGCTCTTTTCTGAATGGAAGCAGAAGAGGAGTTGATCTGGGAGAGACAAGAGAAGGGTGACTGGGAGAAGTGAAGGAAGAGGAAACTGCAGTCAGGATGCTAATTAAAGTAGAAAATTGAATGAAAAAAATTACAATAGTGAAATTGTATTAAGACCAGTCATGCAACTGTGTTAAGTTAGTAATATAAACATTTGTGGATAAATTGTACAGCATCTTTAATTTTAGTATTTATCTTTTATATTTACATATATTTGAAAATGTTTTCATCACCGCACAAATATGGTTATTGAATTTTCTGCTTTAAAAATATCAGTTAGTCAAACTTACATGAATACACAAACACTAAAATTTGGAAATTTAATTTCCGTATGATTGTTTTGAAACAAACTTTTTCTACAAATCATGACGTATACATCAAAATTGAGAAAATACATGATACGCATGAACTGAGGCTATTTTATCCACAATCACAAGCTTGTATGTGAATAATGTAACACATTTTTACACATATGGTGGACAAGAAACGAAACATGAGACCCCAACCACCTTTATTACTCTTCAGTCATACATAAATGTAATAGAATGGTAAAACCTTCAGATCTAAATTAGCTGGATTCCAGATAAAGGCAGATTTTTAGGACCTTGGCTTCCATCCATATCATCCCAACTCTGTCTCCTGTCTACTGATCATTCAGGACTACACTCTCCATGTTTGTCTGCTGTTTTCCTACTTATATTGCTATTCTTTTTATCCTATTTTGCCAGTTTCTGCTCCCCTGACCTTTATCAAAGAATTTAAGATATCAGTAATTATAATCTAAACCCATTTTCTTCTCCATCTCATCTAAGTTTGTTGTAGACAGAGTTTTACTGCCCCACCAGTCTGCTCCCAAATTACCAGTATCTTGAATTTGGTTGTCCAGCTATTTGACAGTCACCATTTTATTCAATCAATTCAAGTGACAAACCTTTACAGTTATAAAAGGATTATTCCACAGTATTTCCCTGTATTTATCTAATTAAAAAGGAAATTTTTAATTTTGACATAATAAAATTATATACAACAAAAATAATTATTAAGTAAGGATTACAGTTACAATACCCAGTCCATTTGTACTTGGCAAATTTAGAGAAAATAATCAATTATCTATCCTATTTTGGTGAGTCTAAAGACTTGTACATAATTCATTTTCTATAGTAATTAAGGAAAACTTTAAGTCTAATTATTTAGTCTTAACTCCAACAAAGACCCCAGAAGAATGAAATGTTACCTAATGACAGGGACATCTGGCTGCCTGGACAATTGTCCAAAGGTTTTTTGTTTTTCTTCTTCTTCTTCTTCTTCTTCTTCTTCTTCTTCTTCTTCTTCTTGTTTGTTTGTTTGGGGTTTTTGTTTGTCTGTTTGTTTTTTGTGATGTTGGGGCATCCATCTTTGGCCCATATGCCTATTATAACTGACAGACTTTTTTGAGAAGTAGGGAATTTTGAAGGACTATCCTAACTTGTCTTGGCAATGTTTGTCAGTCACTTTCTGTTGCATCCTCCTAGTTCAGTTTGGACAGTATGCTGTCAGCACTTGAGACAAGGTCAGGTTTCTTTGCACAAATGGCTAGCTTTTGCCATAAAGAAACCAAACTTCATATCAAGTATTGTTGATGCCCATCATCTTCTCTGAAGTAGATTGGTGCTGCCAGGAGCAAATGTGTCTCACTGTCAGGAAAAATCTTAGGTTATTAAACATATTAAATGCCATATTCTGTTAGGTGTTTGATGTGTTTGAAGATCATTTATCTATTTAAATATGTCTACGTGTGACTTCCAAAACATACCTAATATGACTATAAGTTTGACTATACAGATGCCTATTAATTTGTGTTTCTTACTTATATATTAAATTTTTAAATTAATTGCATAATAAACACAATACCCCAAGCAAGAGTAGAATATACACACAGTATAACAAATTAACTTTAAATTTGAATCAATATACATACCAAAATCCATACCAATGTGAAATATTTAATACTAATAGTTATTGTTGTTGGTGGTGGTTTTTTGTTTGTTTGTTTTTTGTTTTAAAAGTAGATTCAATAACGTACCCATTTATCCTATCATTTCTATATCTCCCCCTTTTCTTTTCAGAAAGAGACCCTTAAATATAATCTCCATTGTTCAGCTTTATTTCTGACCATTACCAATGACAACTTGTTACCAGTCCCCCTTAAATGATAATAAATATTCATAGCCCATCTTTTGAAAATGTAGTCATTGTTATCTAGTCTATTTAATTATGTTTGAGGGTGCTGGTAATCCTTGGAGGAATCTTGAAAAAAATCAGGATAATTCTTCACTTTTGGCTAGAGTAGTCTATGAGGCTGGATCATCTCAGCCAGCAGGCTTCAAGTTTTTCTGGATGTAGAACTCATAAGATATTGTAACAGAGCTGTTCTGAGATGTTGAATCATCTGGACAATCCATTTTTATTGATATTTTGTCTCCTTCTTCTGAAAATATGCAAACTTTTAAAGGTAATGTACATATTTATATTAATACAAGTATTGACAGTGTATTGTACACAAGTGAGCCAAATGTGATTATTTTGTTTTATGTTTGAGCAGGTAAGATAGGAATCATGTATCTTGTAGTTCTTCTAGGTTTATTCATTATGTTTGTAGCCAGGATTTTCAGGGGGTCTTCCTTAATTGTACCTGATTACCTTTAACCTGGAAGGAACCCACAGTCTCTCATTTCCTATGGAAATGAAAGCATATCCTCTTCCCCCACACAACATATATTTTGACTTAAATTTTGAAGTAAAGATAATTTTAAACTATACAGGTTGGTGTAATACAGCAGCTTTAATACATTGTCTCTTTGTAGCCAAAAAATTTAAATACAACACAATAACATATAGCATCCAAACTCTGAGTGTATTTCCCATCTTTATGTGGCTTTTTAAAAATATTTCTTTAGTCCTTTTTTAAGACCTTTGCTATTTTAAAACTTTATATTTCATTTTTATGACTGTCTATACTTGCTCTTTCTGTCCTGAACCTATGTATATTTTTAAGCACATTGTAACTCATTTAGAGGTTTTTTTGTTTTTTTGTTTTTTTCTTATACTGTCTGAATCTGTCCTTACTGCATATCTGTAATCTTTTTTCTGACTGCATAAGCCTTTAAACTACTAAGTTATGGCTAGGACCTCTGTCTTTGTTTTGTCAGCTAGTTCTTGCCAGGTGGTTCCTTTAGAGCCTAGCTTCATGACAGAGAGAACTACTGGCTAGAGAGAACCAGGTTTACTACCCTAACTCTGGAGAGTTTTTGGTTCCATGCTGCCATAGAGTAGTGTGCTGCTGGCTGCTCATAAATCCCTTTAAGTGTTCAGTAACAGGGCCTCTTAAAAAAAGCTAAGTTGTTTTTGACACTATCACTGAGCCAGGAAGTTTTCTCTTAAAGGAGCCATGCCTCTATTGCTTGTAGCAAACAGAGCCTACCAGAGAAAAGGTGGTTACCAAGAAGCTGTGTGTGATGTCTGTTTTGTATGTTTAGAATTTTTTTTAATTTGTTAGTTTTTGTTAGTTCTTATGCAGAAATTCTGACCACATGGAGATTTTCTGTCCTATCAGCAAGCCAAGAGCCATGTGGCAACACAAGATTAATATAAATGGGTTAATTTAAGTTGTAAGAGCTAGTTAATGATAAGCCTGACTCCACCCTTCTTCATCCCAGCACCCTTAGTTTGGTTGTCCCACCTCTACTTCCTGCCTGGCTACAGGCCAGTCAGTTTTTTATTAAATCAATTCAAATGAAAATCTTAACAGTTACAAAAAGTTATTCCACAGAAGTTTGTGGCTCTGAATAACACACATACGCTGATGACTAGAGCAGTCTTTTATAAAATGAACATTTTGATGGTATACAATCATACACAAGTAAGTACTTAACCTGTTCCTGTGAATATCCAAATGAGATCTCAAATAGAATATTTGATCACACTTTCTACATTGTTCTATCCATAATCTTTCCCATGTAAATAATTAAGTCTTATAGTATAGTTAAGTTAAAAGTTTCAATTAATTTATGTTTTCAATCAGTGCCAGAAATATTCATTATGTACATGTTTTCATTATGTTTAGTAGCTATATTCTGACTATTTCAATTAATGCAATTAGTCGAGACATACCATAGAAAACTCTTGTGTTTATATGTGAGAATATAAATTTGGAATACACATACTAAGACAAATATCATTGGAAGAATGATGCCATCTACAATGTCTGTTGACTACCCAGAAACCATGCTAACCACTCTTAGCAGGAAAATTGTGTATTTCTTAGTTCTTTTAAAATATGTTTACTGATTTCAAATTTGGTATTAAACAATATATTCTATATTTAGGATACATCATAAACAAGACAAAAATACTTCCTGCAAATAGATTTATGTTCAAACAATGACATACAAAAGTAAGAAATGAAAGTAATTATATTAACTGTACATTTTCAAACACTAAAGCAATAAGAAAATTTAAAAAAAGAACATGTGAGAGATATAAACAGGGAGGGAAGGCTTCAAACTTAAATAAATGTATCCATAGATAGTAATGGGATATTTTTTGGATGGAATATAAGTTACTATTTGTGAATCAATTCTGATAAGCATTACACATTTGAAGCTTGTTGATAATAAGCAATAAGTAGCACAATAACATAACCATAATGTAGGACATAAGACTATAATATAATATCTAAAATATAAATGAATAATAAATATAATACTGTTCAACATAGGTAGTTATTACAATACAATAGAGAAATCATAGGACTAAAACACCATAGTTGATAGGAAATTAGGAATTTCAAGTTAAAACACATTTTAATTGTTATACAGATTAATAGAGGTTAATTATACTTTTAAAAAAGTTTAAAATATAATCCTATTGTTTAGGCATTATATTATTAAATATTTAAATAATACATTAAATATTTAAATAATTATTTGCATCTTTTATTATGAATAAGTCTTATAGTATCCAAATAAAGTGTATTAATACAAACATGCATAAATATGAAAATAAGACAGTCTGATAATTTAAACTTTCAATAGTCAAGAGTGCACAGTCTATGAGAATTGTGTTATTTGGAGTCTGACATTATTACCAAGCATTTTTTTAATAAAAACTGAACCCTTTATAGTGAAAAGTAATTATTTGAAAAGATATTCATATGTCCTCGTAATTAGAAGTAATTTCTGAAGAAATCCTTGATTGAGAAAAAAAAATCAACATGATTAGTGCTGCTTTCTTAGATCAATTGTCAAAATGGGGCATAATTTTGACCAGTGATGGATTCTCTTGGAAGTACAAAATACTTCATGGTCCTTTTCCATGAATTCAATGTTCAAGCTCTGTGTGAACTTTACCCTCCAAGAGTTTCTCTCTCTAGTCATCCTTTTACTGGACTTCTTTCTTCATACTACACTGGTAATTAACAAAGGATACTTCTACCTTAGAGTCTTCTGTGGTGTTTGTTTTAAGCATCTTGAATGTCCTTTTCCCAGTTTTTCATATAACTCACTATATTTTCCAAATCTATTTACATAGTAGACTTTTGTTCTTACTTTAGGGAAGAATATATAACAAATGAAACAAGGTCAATATTAAGATGTGTAATTTGGGTATCAACATATTTGAATTATGAGATACTGTGAAAGCTAGTAAAAATAAAAAAAATAATTTATTTTCAAGATTTTATTCAGTAGATAATGAGACCACAGAAAGGAATCTCGGTGATTTGGGTTTAGATTGAATGACTGGTCTGTCTCAGCTGTGCCTAGGTTGCATATTTCTGCTCTATAGGAGACTGCTATGTGTCAGTAGACTGAGCAAGTAAAGCATATCCTTAATTCATAAGAGTATCATTAAATAATCCAGAAGCCAAGAGAAATGGAAGAGGAAAGTCTTATTCCCATTTGTGCAGCCAAGTCATTCATCTTTTGTTTTGAGTTGTTGGAATACCCATGTTTCTGTAGCCAAAGTTCTAGACTCAAATCAGCTCCTTCCCTAAACTCTCCTTAGTCACTAATCTTTGTCCATCCAATTGAGAGTAACATCAAATCCCCTTGCTGGAGGTCTTCCGACAGGATTAAGCCTTGATACCATCTAACCTAATTCTCCTGCTAGGAAATGACTCAGTTTAGGGATTTTCAGCCATTGTAACTGAGATTATTCTTCTGAATTATCTCTGCTCTTCCCAGTTTCCTCCTTTTACTCTCTCACTCTCTTCCTCTCTCTGTCTCTGTTACTATTCTGTTTCAGTTTCTCATTAAATCACAGGCCTCTTAAAAATCTAAATTTATGATCAAATTTTAAATTTAGAATGATTGGTTGGGAAATTTGGCCATCCATATCAAATGTGCACAAGAATGTTCCTCATTGAAGCATTTCTTGTTTGTTTGTTTCTTTGTTTGTTTTGTTTTCGAGACAGGGTTTCTCTGTGTAGTTTTGGTGCCCATCCTGGATTTCGCTCTCTAGACCAGGCTGGCCTCGAACTCACAGAGATCGCCTGGCTCTGCCTCCCAAGTGCTGGGATTAAAGGCGTGCGCCACCACTGCCCGGTTCATTAAAGCATCTTTTTCATTTTTCTCTGGAACATGGTTATATGCTCTATATTTACCTTTCCTATGGGAAGAACACACCAAGTGGTTACCCAGTTCTAAATGGTAAGTCTTTAAAACATGTATATACGTAATATTACACACATTGATCATCTTACATTTAGGAATATATATGGATATACATATACATATTTGCATTTAATGACAATTAATGAAAAAAGAGGACATGAATTTGAAAGTGAACTAGAGGAAATATGAAGGATTTGGAGGGAGGAAAGGGAATGGAGAAGTATAGCTTTTACATTATAATCTCAAAAATAGAAAAAAAAACAAAAAAATATCATCTACAAATTTACATTTGAGAATTAAACATTTACTAGAACTATAGTTGTGACAAATCCACAAAACACACAATGACAAATATTTTCTCTACTCCATAAAATATGAAGTAGACAGATACAATGTGTCTGCTTATAAATGTCCAAGTCTTAAAATTTATGCTGTTTTGCACATGAGAACAATTAAAATTTACAAGGTTTAAAGTACACCCCAAACCTATGTTTTAAAAGTACAATCTGGTAATAACTAAAAATATAATTCAATTGATATTATCCTTTGAAATTTTAATATTCCACAGACAATATATCAACATGAGTAATACCAGGTACTGTAGAGCAATTATTTGTTTTGTAAGTATTTTTATTTATTAGTCATACTGAATTTAAAGGCTATGCTGAAGGAATTCTATTTTCTACTTATGATAACATAATATTTTCATATTGAAGTCCATATTTTGAAGGATAAGCATACTTCTAATTCCATGTTATAATTATTCACTTTAGTGACATTTATTTGTTTATGTTTCATAGACTATTTTGTCATTGTATTTCATTTAATGGTATAAACTGATATTGGAACATTTTGTTGAAATGGTTTAAAATCACCAGCCCTTGTTATAGAGTTTTAAATTTCTCCCTTTCCTGGCTACTTCATTAGTAAGATGGTGATTAGTGTGAGATCTTGGGAATGCTTCCACCAATGTTTGTTCACCACAGGAAAAGCTCAAAAGACAGATCAAATAACAGCTCCACCCAAGGCCAGATCCATGGACCATTGACTTTACTGGAGTTGCTTACAGAAATTGGATAACTTGGGCAGCTGCATCATGGAAAAGCCCACCCCAACATTTGTGATGACTTACAAAACCTGCATCTCAAACTTGATAAACAAGTTACAGGCAGTTGCACAAAAATGTCCTC
>CABHPP010120136.1:0-17253 GCA_902168425.1 Peromyscus attwateri
GAAAGTCTAGTTTATCCAATCAAAGTCTAGTTCATCCAGTGAAAGTCAGTTTTATTCATATGAGTGTTTTGCCTACATGTATGTCTGTATACCATGAATATGTCTGGTACTCACAGAGGTCTGAAGAGGGCATGGGGTCTTCTGAGACTGGAGTTCTAGCCCATTGTAAGTCACCATGTGGGTACTGAGAATCAAACCCAACTCTAAGCAAAAATAACAAGTGCTCTTAACCACTGGGCTATCCCTCCAGACTCCCTCCTGTCCCCTTTACTATTTAGACAGGATCTCAATAAAATCTCACAATGGCTTGGAACTTACTATGTAGCCTAGAACTTACCAGTTTTCCTGCCTTGGCCTCCCACATGCCTTTACACTTCTTAGTAAGTGTGCATTTCACCACCCCCAACTGTATCCACTTGAATGAACGATAACGGAGGAGAGTATGTTTCACTGCTTCTACAGTGATGTTTCAAACAACTTCTGCTGTCGGGGACATTTTCAAATGTACTTCCAGGAGAGAGGGCAACAGAGCAGGACTGGGAGCAAGGCACAAGGACGTATGTGTATTGAAACACTGTAAGGAAACCCACTAATTTGTGTACCAACTAAAATTTTAACCTAAAAAATAAAAAGTAAAGGTCAGGGCTGGACATGGGGGCACATGCCTTTAATCCCAGCACTCTGGAGGCAGAGTTAAGCATATCTCTGTGAGTTCGAGGCCAGCTAAGGATCCTGTCAAAACAAAGAAAATGGCTCAGCCGTGTAGAGCACTTGCTCCTAGCAGAGGGCCAGAGTTAGGATCCTAGCACCCGCATGAGGTGGTTCACTCCAGATCCAAGGGATCCAATGCAGCTTTCTGACCTCTGTGGATACCTGTACACACACATGCATATATACACACATGCCCACACTCAATAAATAAATATATATCTTTGAAAATAATATAAAAATAAGCAAGCATCATTCATCTTCTCCCTCCATTCCCACTGCCCTCAAAAATATGTACTTCAAAAAACTGATGTTAACTAAGAAAAAAAAAAAAGCCAACCAACCAACCGACCAACCAACCAAATGAACAAACATCTTCCCTTCCCCACCCTCCCCAGAAATTCCTAGTCATAAAGCTGGCATGGTGTTTGACAGAATTCAGGAGGGGGAGGGGGAGGGGGAGGCAGGAAATTCAGGAGTTCAAGGCCAGTCTGGGTTATATAAAACCCTGTACCCCCGCCCCTCAAAAACCTCCACAAAAACTGAGAGTATCTGCATTTTTCAAGATTAAAATTATATAACCATTAGATCCACGGCTCATGTGGTGGTTTCTCTGTTTGCTTCTTTAATTCACAGATGTGCCAGTGTTTGAATTGCCATTGAAATGAGCTTTACAAATGGGGTGAACCAGACTGGCTTTTGTCATATTCAGTGTGGAAAAGTTTCTTATTAAATATGCTCAATTTGACAGCTGAATAGCCAAATGCATGGCTTTTTGTCTAACTTACCTCTGTTTTGTGTGTGTGTGTTGTTATTGTTTTGATTTTTTTGTTTTTTCCTGTGATCTGGTTGTTTTTGCTGTGGTTTTTCAAGACAAGGTCTCACTATGTAACCCTGGCTGGCCTTGAACTCACAGAGATCCATCAGCTTCGGCCTCAAGTGCTGGAACTAAAGGCATGAACCACCATGCCCAACTGATCTGCATTTTGAGGACTGTGTTCTTCAGCTGGGACTTGCATCATGCCTGAGTTAGTTTCCCCTGAATTGTGAACTAGTTACTCTAGAAGCACATTGATAATCCTTTTAACCTTTTAAATGACTGTTTATTTAGCTGGGTAGTGGTGGCACATGCTTTTAATCCCATCCCTCAGAAGGCAGAGGCAGGCAGATCTCTGTGAGTTTGAAGCCAGCCTGGTCTACAGAGCAAGTTCCAGGATAGCCAGGGCTACACAGGGCTACCATGTCCCAAATACCCAAAAAGCCTAAACAATTAAATAATCATTTATTTAAGACAGAGCCTTATGTAGCCCAGGGTAGCCTTGAACTTGCAACATACAGCAGAGGCAGGCCTTGAATTCCTGATTCTTTTGCTTCTGACTATGGAGTGCCAATGTCCAGCTTTGTGCCTATAAAGTACAGAGAGGGCATGGATTCCCTGGAGTTACAGGCAGCTGTGAACCATCTGATGTGGGTGTTGGGAACTGAACTTGGGTCCTCTGGCAGAATGGTTAAACACCCTTAACCAACGGGCAATTTCTCCAGCCCTTGTTTGTTTTAAGACAGAGTCTCACTCTGTAGCTGAGGCTAACTTTGAGTGTCAGGATGATAGGTTGAGGCTACATTGCCTGACATAATCCTTAACCTCAGAATGGGTTTTGAACTGGGCGCTGCAGCTCCATGGAGTACTTGCCTACATGTTTAAGGCCCAGGAATAGAAACACACACAAAAGCTTTTGAAAACAAATGATTCCAGGTTACAGAAACAATTTTCAGAGTGTGGTTCCATTGTTCTAACCTCTACATAAAAGACTTTACAAAAAACAATTTGGTAACAGGGTGTGGTGGCTCATACCTATAATTCCAGAATTCAAAAGCTAAAGCAAGAAAGATGTCTCAAGTTTGAGGCCAGCTTGAGCTACATAGTGAGTTCCAGGACAGCTTGAACTACAGCATGAAACACTGTCTTAAAAAAAATAATCCTTGCCTCGAGGTGGTGGTGGTGCACGCCTTTAATCCCAGCACTCGGGAGGCAGAGGCAGGCGGATCTCTGTGAGTTCGAGGCCAGCCTGGGCTACCAAGTGAGTTCCAGGAAAGGCGCAAAGCTACACAGAGAAACCCTGTCTTGAAAAACCAAAAAAAAAAAAAAAATAATAATCCTTGACTTTAGGTGGTGATGCACACCCTTAATCCCAGCACTCCAGAGGCAAAAGCAAACAGATCTCTGAGTTTGAGACCAGTATGGTCTGCAGTGTGAGTTCCAGGACACCCAAGGCTACACAGAGAAACCCTGCCTTGAAAAACCACTACCACCACCACCACTAATAATAATAATAAAATAACAGTAATAATAATAATCTTACCCAGGCTTGGTGGTCCACGCCTTTGATCCCAAGCCTGGGGAGACAGGGGCTGGTGTACCTCTATGAGCTTGAGGATAGCCAGAGCTATATAGTGAGACCCTGACTCAAACAACAACAAAAAATCCTTAATTGGGTGTGGTGGCTCACACCTTTAATCCCAGCACTCTGAATTCAGGGCCAGCCTGGAGTTCTAGGCCAGCCAATGCTACATAGTGAGACACACCTCCCCCCACCTCAAAGACACCTAAAAAACAAAACAAAACGAACAAAGAAACAAACAAACAAACAAAAAACCCAAGCAAGCAAGCAAAGACCAAAAACAAACAAAACCCAAAACCATTTGAGGTGGGAGAATCTCTCAGTGGTCATTCACAAGTACTGCCCCTTCCTCTCAAAAAAGAGAAAGGATTAAGTGGGTGCAGAGAGGTAGCTGCCATGACAGGGTACAGAGGGAATTCTGGGTAGGGTTTTTTGTCCCTAGGGGTGGAGCTAAATTAGCCTGGCTATATAAAGGCTAGCCTCTTCTTGGTTCTTGAGCCAGTAGCTCCCTGTGGTTCTTAGCTCACCAGTGGCTTCCAGCTCCTCAGCGGTTCCCAGCTCAGGCTCCCAGCTCTTCTGTTGTTCCAAGTTGTCCTCTTCCCAGGTATGAAAGCTGCTGTGGGGTCTGAGGGTTACTGCAGTGGTCTCTGGGGAAGTGGAGGGTCTGTGAAATGTTGGAGGCAGGCCCCGTGAAGGTGGTCCTGTTTTCCAACCCTGATGGCTCTGTATATGTTGGTGAGTACCTTTGCTTGGTGTAATGGGGTGTTCCTATAACCCACCCCTCAAGGCAGCCTGTTGGAGAACTAGGGAAGGGGTCGCCTGGATTCATGCCTAGGCCTGTGGGAAGTTGGCTCGTGCCTAGACACAGATGCTGTGTTGAAACTTGGGGCAGAACATGAACATGTTATCTGCAAATGGAGGTAAAAATCACCAGATAATTTAACAGAGCGCGTGTGTGGCCTGAATGGTTCCAGTGTGAAAAGTACAGGGTTCTGGCATCCTGGTTGGTCGTGTGGTGCAGGGATTCCGCAGCAGCAGGGTGATGGCTCCAGGCTCCCGGGTGGCTGAAGATTAAAGAGACTCAACCCAAAGCCCAGGGCTTAGCCTCAACTCCTGTCACTCCATCTTTGGAAAATATGGTTTCTGCGTAGATTGCCTCTGCTCGGCAGGAGGTCTTCGCCCTCTTTCAGGCAAAGAAGGGTTGGTTGCTGGAGAGAGACGGGCTCGTGCATGGCTTGGCATCTTGGCTCAGTTAATGATCACTTTGCTGTTCTTACCGCTGGGGATGAAGGTTGGGAGGGAAGTGATGATCTTTGGGGTAGTTGTGGGGCTGACTCCTCCTTTGGAAGGAAGGGACCCACAGAGCTCCAACTCCATAAAAGATGGGAAGGAGGAAAAGAGGGGAAGGCATAGCTCTCAGCAGGACTGGGAAGTATTGCGAATGTGTATTTGGGGGTCCAGTCCCTTCAGAATATTTAGTGACAAGCTGTCAGAGCAACAGTGGCCATGCCTGAAGCAAACATTTGGAAGGCAGAGACAGGAGGTTCAGTAGCTCAAAGGTTATCCTTGGCTACACAGAGAGTTCCAGGCCAGCCTGGGGTACATGAGACACTCAAAATGATAATGGTGTCTGGGATTGCTCAATTGGCTGCGTATGCCTAGCATGCATGAACACCCCGAGTTTGAGCTACACAAACTAAGCATGATGGTACACAACTGTAATCCTAGCAGCCTATAATCAATCCCCGTACTTGATTTCAATTCCAAGAATGGAGGAGGTAGGGAAGTCAGAAGTTCAGGATTATCTTTTACTACTAAGAAAGTTCACTCTGGGCTACGCTAGACCCTATCCCCAAACAAAACTCAGAGCCAAATTTGGTGGCACACTTTTTTTGTTTTTGTTTTTGTTTTTGGAGACAGGGTTTCTCTGTGTAGGTTTGCGCCTTTTTCCTGGAACTCACTTGGTAGCCCAGGCTGGCCTCAGACTCACAGAGATCCATCTGGCTCTGCCTCGAGAGTGCTGGGATTAAAGGCATGAGCCACCACCACCCGGCTGCCCACACCCTTAATCCAGCACTTGGGAGGCAGAGGCAGATAGATCTCCTGGTCTACAGAGCAAGTTCCAGGACAGCCCGGCCTACATACAGAGAAACCCTATTATGGGGGAAAAAAAAGAGTAAATATTAAAAATTAGAAGAAAGAAAATTCTCAGAGAAGAATTCAGGAAGGGACTGGAAACAGGAGTTATGTAAGGAACGACACAATCTTATTGCAGGTGACATCCCATTTGCATGCTGGTGCTACAGAAGTAGATCCTATTTACAAGGTCCCATCTGAACACTCTGGTTGTTTATCAGCTCTGAGTCTGGGGCGGCACAAAGTCCCACAGAATGTGGAGTTAGGATGATTTGTGGCTTTTTTTTTTTTTTTTTTTTTTTTAAGAAAAAGGGTGTCTTAGCCAGGTAGTGGTCTGCATGCCTTTAATCCCAGCACTCAGGAGGCAGAGGCAAGCGAATTTCTGAGTTCAAGGCCAGCCTGGTCTACAGAGAGAGTTCTACAATAGCCAGGGCTATGCAGAGAAACCCTGTCTTAAAACCACCCCCACCCCTAAAAGGGGAGGGGGATGTCTTGTAGCTGATGACGTCAACTCCTAATCCTCCTCCTTCTATCTTAGAAACCCTGGGGTTACGGGAGTCTACCACCATGCTTGGCTTTGGGGGTTAGAACCCTTGCTTAAATAACCCTTGCTTATAAACAAACAACTTTGGTACAGAGGAGAGAATTCACATTTTTACACCATCTGACTGGAAGCGAGGAAGGTAAGCCAAGGACCATAAATAGTCACTACTGAAGCAAGTGTCCTCCAAGCTTGCCCTTGACAGGAGCCCAGCTAGACAAGGTATGCCAGACCAGTGGAGATTGCTGAGGGCTCTCAGTAAAGACCTTCAGCTAGTCTGTATCCTCAGGGGGTCGTAGAACAGCAGCCCATCAGATGACAGTGCCTGGATGATGTCTGGAGGGCTGCTGAACTTCCTTGGTGTGACTTCCTGAGTTAGTGACACCTGCCACCTTCCCACCCTCCCACCTACAGAACGATCGGGGTTCTATAAGCACAGTGTATCTTGGGTTAGATTTGTTTTGCTTTGCACCAGAGCTTAAATGCTTCAGGGCAGCCGGGCAGTGGTGGTGCACGCCTTTAATCTCAGCATTTAGAGGAGGCAGAGGCAGGCAGATCTCTGAGTTCGAGGCCAGCCTGGGCTACAGAGCAAGCTCCGGGACAGCACCAAAGTTACACAGAGAAAGAAACTCCCGTCTCGAAAAACAAAACAAAAATGCTTCAGGGCAGGGTTTGTTCTCTACTTAGCCTTAAGCCCCCCGCATTTCTTCCTATACACACCTATCTCTTTCTATCTTATCTTTTCTTCTTTTTCTTTCCTCTCTCCCTTTCCTTTTTTTCCCTTCTTCCTCCCTCACTCCCTATGTGTGTAGTACAAGGAGCAAGAACTACACTAGTAAGCCTATACCATCAGCCTCTTACCTATTCAGAGACAGTTTCAGTTGTCCAGGCTGGGCTCTCAGTTTACTCTGTAGCCCAGGCAGGTCTTGCACTTTGATCCTCTTGGCTCAGTCTTCTGTGTAGTTTGGATTATATATAGTCCTGCATTATCAAGTTGAGATTCATCAAAGTAAACACCACAGATTACTCACTGGCATTAGCTACTCAGAAGGACCTGTGAGTCGGAAACTCAACCTTAAAGGAGCTCATGGTCTGTGGCAAATGGAGAAAGTAAAATAAATACAGAGCGGAATTAATTACCTGGTGATTAGTGTGAAGAAAAACTAGGCAAAGGAAAGGCAGAGAGGGAACGGGTGGATACACCCCTCATCCCAGAGCTTGGGAGTGAAGTAGGTGGATGAGTTCAAGTCATCCTCTACTAAAATTTTGAGGTAACCTAATCTACATGAGACTCTGTCTCAAAACACAAACGAAAAACAAACAACAACAACAAAAACCTGACCAAACAGCTTCCAGGCGGTTACAGAAGCCTTTCCAAAGCTGGTAACATCTGACAGAGAGGGTCAAGGAATGTTTGACCATCCAGGAAAGGGGACCAGGAAGGTCCACGGCCCTGAGCCGGGAGCGAGCATGAGGGAGTCCAGGAAGACTGTGCTGCTGTAGGTGGTAGTGAGGCCGGGCCAGCTTTGTTTGGTTCTGGAAGATTCTCCACTGCTGGAGAGTTGGAAGGTAGGAAAGGCTGGGGCTTGGAGCTTATGATAGAGTACTTGCTTTGTATGTAAACCCAGGACTCTGCAAAAAGAAAACAAAATAAAAAGGAGAAAAGGGCAGAAGCTGACCGGGACTCTGTCCTTTGGCTATCATACTGGAGAAAATACTGGAGTGGGTGTAGCTCAGGGTGACCCTAGAAATCCACATTGGGGAGATCTGGGTTCCCGAGTCACAAGTGCTAGGACAGCTCTGCTCTTTGAGCCCAGGCTAACTTAGAAACTGCTCTGTAGTTAGGTATAGCCTTTAATTCATGATCCCTCTCCCTCTGCATCCCAAGTACTGGGATTGCAAGCATAAGCCACCAGCAGCTGCTCTTGGTTCTTTTCTTTTCTTTTTGGTTTTTCGAGACAGGGTTTCTCTGTGTAGCTTTGGAGCCTGTCCTGGAACTCACTCTGTAGACCAGGTTGGCCTCGAATTCACAGAGATCCACCAGGTTCTGCCTCCCAAGTGCTGGGATTAAAGTCGTGAGCTACCACCACTCGGCTCTTTTCTTTTTAATTTATCTTCTTTTTATTTTATGTTCATTGGTATTTTGTGTGAGGTATCAGAAGTCCTGGAACTGGAGTTATAGGCAGGTTTGAGCTGCCATGTGGGTGCTGGGAATTGAACCCGGATCTTCTGGAAGAGCAACCAGTGCTGCTAACCTCTGAGCCAACTCTCCAGCCTCTTTTTAATTTTTGTTTTACAAGCTTTAGCTCGACTACAGATGTTTTGTGTTTTTGTTTTCAGTGCTGAGGATCAACTCTGGCTTTGAATGTGCTAGACAAGCGCTTTACGTTGCCTACATTTCCCAGCTCTCACTTCTGACATGTCTCTCTGCTTCCTCTTTCTTCTCCTGTGTTTGAATCAATTACACTTTATCTGCTTGTAAGCTGCCCTAAATCTGTGTTGGAGCAACAAGTGGAAAAATACAGCCACCCGTTACCCACCACGAGAGAGCATTACTAAGAATGCTTTTGAGTACTGCTTTTTCAGTACATCCTCTGCATATTTATGAACATATCCAAGTGAGGTTGAAAATGGACTACCATTACACCGCCCCCGTGCTTCCCCCCTCTCACGCTGCCTCATTTAAGCCTGGTTCTTTGAAGTCTGGTGCTTTCTTGTGACTATGAAATGTATTCTTTGCCATTTCTCGAATTCTGGCCTAAAAGGATAGATTCCCTGGCAGTAAGCCTGACCAATCATTCTAAGGTTATCAAAATTGCCATAGGGCCTGGGAGAAGCTCCTGAGGAATACTTTGAGCTCAAAGTGGGTTTGTTCAGGTGGTTTATTGGGAGCCACTGTCTCAGGCACGTGTGACACAATCCACTTCAGGCCCCTTGCAGCTGCTCATGGTCAGGAAAGAAAAGAGCCAACAGTTTGTTCAGTGGCCTCAGAGGAGACCCCAACAGGCAGCCACAGAACGCAGATGCCTCCTCTCCGGCCTCACCTACTGGGTCAGCTTGGAACCATGCTGGCAGTATTTATTGACCATCTTCTGGCTTCAGAACCTGGCGAGTTTGCACTGAGCAGGGCTAGTCTGGGCTCTCCCATTTCATTCCATTCTGGGATTTTCCCAGGCCTGATGACTCAGAGGGTGGGGTGTGGCCCCGAGGAAGAGAAACTAGAGCCTGGCTGTGGGTGGCCATCTCCCTCTCACATGACAGTCATCTCTGGGTGCCCCTGTAGAGTCTTTCCATCATTTCCAGTTCTTAAAGAGCTTCGTTCCAGTCAGTGGCTTAACAGACAACCAGGAAGAGAGGAGAGGGCCCGTAGATCCTGCCAGAAACAACAGGCCAGGGTCCATCTGCACCTGAGATGACCTCAGGGTCCGAGTGAGCATTGGTAGTCCACATCTATTTTATTTGACTTTCCCAACATTTCAATTTTTTTTATTTCTCACCCAGTAGTATTTACTTATTTATTTACTTATTTGTTTGAACTCACAAAGCCTGGGTGTCTGGCTTCTCCAGTGAAGTCCAAAGATCTACCAGATCAGATCATATCTTGCTGTACCTGCCCCTGACCAGTGCCCAGCTCCACCCAGGACTTTTCTCCTGTGACTGAACACAGCACTCCACTTGGTGTGCTCAGTTGCTGACTCCTTCATTCAGTGGATCTGTTCCCCCACGTGCTTGGCTGGACTCAGCGGAGGCTCCAAAAGCCAGCAGTTAAAAAATACTATGTTTTTCTCTCATTCCCTGCTGTGACTCCCCACCCTCACCCCCACTCCCCACTGTGGCCACCAGCTCCAAAGGTGGGTGCTGTAGACTTGGAAGGCAGGGTGTTTGGGGAGGCAAGCTCTCTGAGAATGCTGGGTTCTAGGAAAGAATTGGTTCATCTGAAAGAAAGCAGCTTGAAAGATGTTTTGGGGAAGAGGTCTCAAGTGTGAGGTGGGTACCACAGGGGGTAAGCTGATATGAGGAAAGGTGCTACCACCCTTTTAAGCAGGTTTATCTTGCACTGGTTTACAAGTCACCAGTGTGTACCCTTCAATACCCACACCATGTATTTGGCATGACAGACAGCATGTGTAGGCATCTTATACTATGGTACAGGGTGACCATCATCCATTTGTACAATTCTTTACAGTTCCGAACTGTAGTAGAACATTTCACCATGTGAGTTAGGTAAGGGCTCTGGTCTAGACACTGTACCCATTTAATAGGTGAGGAAACTGAGACCTGGATTAGCTAGCTTGTCTGTGCCAAGTAAAAACTAAATGGATGGATAAGCATATCATAATTTTAAAGTGCTTTCAGACTTCAAAACTGGCGTGTTTGGATATAGATTTTTATAATAAGAATATGAATCTCCTTCTGTTATCCAGGCTCAGGTTGGCACCAATCATCTAACCTAGCCATGTAAAGGCTGTAGCTGTCTGCCTGCCTCTTCAGAGCCACTCCTTGCCCATGGTTGGCTCGGTATGAAACAGAAAATACATTGTTTCTTTGGTCTATTTTCTACTGCTCACAATGTAATACCACACACTGGGTTAGTCACAAAGAAAATGTTTATTTTGGTTCAGAGTTCTGGTTCAGAGTTCACCTGATGGCCTTCTTGGCACAGCCCAGAAGTAGTGCTAAGAAGTTCCAGAGACACAGCCAAACTGGCTTTTATGGCAGACCCACTCTCCAGATAACCCATTAACCATTAGTCCACTAATTGCATGGATAGATTCATTCATTCATGAGGGCAGAGCCTTGATTAGCTCATAATGGAGATTATAATTTGGCCTGTGTCACTCTGCAAGGCTCTGGTCTACAACCCCAGCATTTAGGAAGCTGAGGTCAAAGGTTTTGGAGTTCAGGGCCAGCTAGGGCTTTGCACTTTTTTTTTTTTTAAAGATTATACCCTCTTTCTATATATCAGTGTGGATAATGCAATGATTTTTAGACAGTGCCTCACTCCGTAGCCCAGGCTGGCCTGGAACTTGTGCTCTTTCCTCAGCCTCCAGAGTTGAGATATACATCTATTCAATCTCTCTCCAACATTTGTCAATATTGTAATACAAATACAGCATGCAGCAAAGACTGAAGGAAGAGATTCACCCCTAAAACAACCACACACAGACAAATGAAAAGCATGGCCTATGCAGAATCACCTTTGTGATACTTAAGGAATTATGGGGTGGCTTTAGGGTTAGTAAAATGATGATAGAGCTTCAGAAGGCTGTTCAATTTGCTTGTTCCCGGCCAGAAAATGTCTCTAGTTTGTCATGAGATGGGATCTCATTGTGTTTCTCAGGCAAGCGCATACTGCGGGGCCTCATGTGATCTTATGTCTCAGCCTCTCTAGTTACAGGTGTTCAGCACTGTCTCTGCTTTCTCCATTTTAATATTTTCACTGTGTGGTGGGATAAACATTTGTGACACTGTGGTTTGGCTTAGAAGAAACGTATTCCGAAATTAAACTGCAAAGATTACAGCAGAAAGCACAGATTTTAGATGACCGTGCAAACGCTGGAGCCAGACTGCCTGGTTAGATTCTAGCACTTATCGTGACTTTGGGCAAGACGGTCTCTATCTCGATTTGCTCATCCATAAAATGGAGATGATAAACTTATCTTGTAGGAAGAAATGAGTCAGTGTGTGGAAAACTTAACAGTGTCCTTCCTGCACAGAGTAAACAGGCTTCATAGCTGTGCTGACCACAGTACAGTTTATGTGACAGCCGGCAATCAGGTCAAGTCTCTACAGCACTGGAATTGTTCTTCGGCCAGACCCCACCCCACCATCCAGTCGTGGTTCTGTATTGTAAACTGCATGCTTACTCAATGTGTGGTGGTCCATACCTGTAATGACCCTGTCTCCACCAGATCCAAATACACAGAATTAGCCCAAGAAACAATTCTAATTAGTAGAACTTGTGGACTGACCACAAAGGAAATGACCATTCCTAAGATTAGTTAGGGGCTCATGCCTGGGCAGTCGACACTAGCCTCCCCGCAGAGTGACTTCTGTGACAATGCCCTTGCTCCTGAACTTCATAGTTACACCACTTAAGTATGCATTCCTGATGTTAAAATTCAGCTGGGGCTGGTTTGGGGATTTTAGATTAATGGGAGCAACTAGGATCCCTTCCGACTTTGACTTGACTCTGTGTTGGTAAGATGCGCTTCCTTTGGAGTGAGTTGTTCGTTTTCTTTGCTGTGTATCATCTGGCTGCTCTGACAACAACGAAAGTTAATCATTTGAGTGTTTCTCGGTTCATTTCTATTCCTAGGATGAGTATCTGAGCCATTTAGAGCTGTGTTCTTCTGGTCTTGCTTTGCTGATCATATGTACACATATTTTCTTTGATTTATGACCATTATTACCAGTGACTGTTACCCTCCACTCTGGCTTGCTCATTTTTTTTTTTTTTAAAGTTTCTGGAGACAGGGTTTCTCCGTGTAATCGCTGTGCCTGTCCTGGAACTCACTTTGTAGACCAGGCTGGCCTCAAACTCACAGAGATCCACTTGCTTCTGCCTCCTGAGAGCTGGGATTGTAGGCATACACCACCACCGTCTGGTTGCCCATGTGTTCTTTCTGTTTAATTATATACATATGTATGTGACTTATTTATTCATTTATTGAGACAGCAACTCTCTCTACATAGTCCTGGCTGTCCCGGAACTCACTATGAAGACCAAGCTGGCCTTGAACTCACAGAGATCACTACCCTCTGCTTCCCAGTGCTGGGACTGATTAAAGCCACACCCCCAGCCTTGTTTAATTTTTTTGAGACAGTGTCTCATGTAGCCCAGACCTGTCTTTCTACACAGTCAAGTATTCCCTTGAGCTCCTGATTCTCTCCTGTCTCTACCTCCCAGCACTGGAATTAACAGCTGTGCCCACTACTAGCTTCTCCATCATTTTAAAGGTGTGTTCTTTTAATATCGGGAATATTAATGCTTCTAGACTGTTGCTTTGCCCCTCTAGATTCATTATGTGTGTAAGGTAAGGGGCAGGGTCCATTCCACTGGTTTTCATTTGATGGTTATCCATTTACTGGAGATTACACTGCAGGATACCGCTGTGAATCAAGTGTCCCTTTGTACATTTATGGTGTTCCGAGACATGGTCACATGTAGGTTAGGCTGCCCTTGAATTCTGATCCTTCTGCTTTTACTTTACTATGTAAGTTCTGAGATTACAGATGTGAGCCACCACACTTGGCTCTGGGTTCTCCTTCACTCCATTCACATACAGGTACCTGTGGGTTCTATGAAGGAAAAGCCTATTAAAGAATAGGGAAAAGGTGCTGATATGAACTGGTTACATCTTAACTCAGTCACTTCTTAGTGCTGTGACTATGCAAATAGGTCACAAATGGATGTCCTATCCTCGGTCTTATATATGAGTTTATATGAGAAATCAAACATGTTCTATACTCAGTATTAGTATATACATTTTTTATAGTTAAAAAAAAAACCCACAAAATCCAAAAAGCAATGATTTAGAGTGTTTTCACCCCCACTGAACTGTCTCTATTTCCCTAAACACCAGCCCCAGAGGCTCAGGTTTTAGACTTGTACCAGTTGCACAGAACTATCTTTTGGTTTTTCGAGACAGGGTTTCTCTGTGTAGCTTTGCGCCATTCCTGGATCTCGCTCTGTAGACCAGGCTGGCCTCGAACTCACAAAGATCCGCCTGCCTCTGCCTCCCGAGTGCTGGGATTAAAGGCGTGCGCCACCACCGCCCGGCTAGAACTATCTTTATGTAGCATGGGGAAGACAGTGCGAGCCTCAATTTCAGATTAGTGACATGATTTACCAAATTCCACCTTAAGAGTGCAGCACTAAGTGAGCCAAGGTGAGCTGGTGTGATCCACATTGGTGACAGATAGTATTTTAGAAGTTTGTATGTAAACATAAGCTTTATATTATCAAAGGAGGATATTCGGTACCTGAGGTCAAATGAAACTATCAAATGAAGGCCCTATGGAAGTGTTCTTCTGCAGGCCACAGTCTGATAAAGGGAGATGAGAGATTAGACCCTGCAGAGAAATAATGCAAGGAACTGCCTCCAAGCAGAGGCAAGCAGATGCCACCCCGAGAGCCATGCATACGCTGTAAAAAGCCTCTTGGATTGACTTCCCTTGTCTACCGGAACGAACGTAAGGGAGTCTTCCCAAGGATTTTACAGAGCTGGTTTTCACACTTCACCTGCATTTGGGGAGTGATTTTAAAGCTAGGGGAAGGCAGTTAGGTCCCTGCCTCATAAAAGCTTTTAGCCACTGGGAGGCAGGTTCGCAGGATGGATGACCAGAGAGTGACTGCCTCAGGAAATCTGGAAACTTAGCGTAGGTGGAGTGTGCAGCCTGTCTTGTCTGTCCACCGTTGACTACAGGCAAGGCTGAGCTCCTTGAACGTGTGGGGGTAGAATCCTTTTACTCTGGACTCCATGCTACAAGCGGCTGGTTGAAGAGGTGCTTGTTGAGCCAAGCCACTTCCTAGGAATGTCTTAAGTCCACCCTAGTGCAAGCATCATCCCTCAGCAGGGCCACTAGGCAGATTAGCTTTCTGCCCTGTCTTCAGAGTCTGTCCTTTGGGCTGCTGTAGGCAGTATTGGCACTGTGATCCATCTAATTAATACCTTCCTATTCCTCCGAACACCACAAGCTCCCATTTGAAAGCAAGGGTGGTTAGCGCATTGAGTGCTGTGTGCCACGGCTGCATTCCCGGGTTACACAGGAGGAGCAAACTGGACAGTGGAAAACAAGGGGGCAGAGCGGGGAATTAAAAGCAGGCAGCTGAGCTCCCGAGAGCTTGTCCCAGAGCAGCACTTCAAATACTAGGTAGGGACATTTAGAAATCTGGAGTTGAGGCAGAAAGGGGTAGGCGCTAGCCTCTGTTTTAGCAGATTTAGAGTGAGCCTCTGCCATCACCCCTACGTCTTAAATCTTGGCTCCTTGGCCCGAGGCAAAGCTTTTATGCTCTGATCAGAGGTGATGTCTGTCCACAGTGTTCAGTACTAGCCCGGGGGCTTCCCACGGCAGATCTCGGCAGATCTCCCGGCCATGTTATAGGGGGTGGAAGTAGAGGAAACCGACTGAAAAGAGCCATGACAAACCCTGGGCTCTCACAGTGGAGACAGCAGCGCTTTTCCAAACCTGCCCCTCAAGACCTTCCCCAAACAGTCTTGAGATCCTCGCTGGCCTTGTTCTAACTGCCCAGTCCAGACAGGTCTCAGGGCAGAGGCACCTCGAACAATCCTGGCTTTGTTGCGAAGAATCAGTCCCTGGGTTTCCAGTCTGTGGCTCAGTGTCTAACCTCTTTCCAGCCCGGAGACTGGAAGGCTCAGGCTCCCGGGGAGGAGTCAGAGGGCAGGGGGCGCATCTGGCCGGCGTTTGCAGGAACCCCGCGTGGGAGGGCAGCCGGGGGATTCGGGGGCTCGCGGGGCGCCATCCGGGCGCAAGGCCGTTCGGGCCGTTCGTACTGCCGGCCTGGTCTGGGGTTACTTCCCGCAGCCCTCGAGGTCGCGATGGGCTCATTAAGCCGGCAGGTAGGCAGTGCCGTGGCGGCGGCAGGCGGTCCTGGAATGTGCGAGGGGCGTGATGACAGCGACTGCCGCCGGCCTCTTTGCGCAACACCTTCTCTGTATATATACCGGGCGCTCAGCTGCGCTCCACCTGGGTGCCTCCTGCAGTCCCTTACCTGCGAAGGGAGCGCTGGTGAGTACACCCGCCCGCCGCTGCTACCGCGCTGCCGGCTGCTTCTGCCCTCAAGGACCTTCACTGCGTTCCTAAGTGACTTCATTCTTGTAGACGCCCCTCCATGCTCAGCACAAGAGACTTCACTGGCTTCACTGGCTCGGGGCTGCAGAGGAGGAAATAGAACATTTATCTTTCCGAAACTTTCAGATCTTTGCTGTCAGGAACGACTCTTGTTACATGAGTGAGGTGGACACGCCTCACCTGGAGCTTCTTGGGTTAGCTGTGTCCGAGTGGCTTGGGGTGGGATCTCTACCCGGCTGGGCTCACTCTTTGAAAGGTCACTTGTGTGACTCCCTTCAGGTCCCTGCCATGCAGTTGCCCTCCTGATGACACTTGGGTCTTTTCTGCAAATTATATGTTTCTGGCTGCTGGAGGATGAGTCGCCTCAAGGGGGACTCAGCTAAAGGCTACCTCCTCTCAGATGTGTTGAACAGAACCTAGGATTTGATTTCTGTTTAAGGCAGAGAGTACTAGGCAACAAGGTGTTAGCAACTTGAAGGAAGAATATATGTACAGGGTTGGGGAAACCCAGCATTGTTCAAGCCAGAAAGAGGAGAGTGCCTGTTTTGGAGTTCAAGTTCCATGGGGGCAGATGCCTGCCATAGGTGCTGTGATTATTTTCTTAAACCTATGCTTTCCTACTTTGGGGGGGTCTTCAGGAGAGTTTTGTGCTAGCAGGGATGGCTCTGTCATCTTGTGTCCCCTTTCCTAACTTGCAAACTGTAACTTGCCCTCTGTTAGGCATTTTCTAGAAACCCTGAGCCTCCCCTCAGTGGCCATTGTTTGGGATTGGGAGACTGTCTTATCTTATGCCAGCTGATAATGACCCTTTGTTTTGTAAGCTTGTAAATGGATGGCAAGAAGGGCAGGCTTTATAATAGTTTTAGATGCTACACAAGTTAGCCCTCGCTGCTCCAGCCTCCTCAAGGCTACCACAACTGTGGCTGCTAGATACAAGCCAGGCACAGACTAAACTTATGGATAAAACAGCCTTTGGGGGATTTGGAGTACACTAGCTTTTGATAATGATGGCAGTATGCTTATGTTTACAAATTCAGCTTTTTTTTAACTCCCACAAACAAGGCAGAATATAGTTACAGGTCAGCTACCAAACTCATTTGCAACCTAAGGATTGAACTCAGAGCCTTGTCAGGCTAGGAAGTCTATGCCACTGGGATACATCACCAGCTTTTGGGTTTTTTGAGACAGAGTCTCATATAGGTCAAATAGTCTTGAATCAGTTATCCTCAGGCCTCAACCTCCCAAGTGCTGGGATTATAGACTTGCCCTACCACACCTGACTAAAAGTTAAAAATATAAATACAAACTAAAAGGACACTATGACAGATTGTGTGGGCCCAAATTTATAGAGATAGGCTAAATGTCTTTAAAAAAATTCACTAGTATCTATCATTCATATAAGGTCTAAAACTGAAGCCACTCTCCACTGTAAGACCTAGAGCAGTTAGTTACCCCCCCCTTTGCTGTAGTCCAGGTCAACCTCAGACATGGCAATCCTCCTGCCTCAGCTTTTGCAATGTTGGGATTTCAGGCAGGAAGTCCACCACCTGTCTTCTGCTCACACTCCTACCTCACCCTTTAGGGAGATATTTTTCCTGATGCTTAAAGGAAGCGAAGGAAAAGCAGCCATTGATTACTCTCAGTGATTTTGCC
>CABHPP010120138.1:0-72671 GCA_902168425.1 Peromyscus attwateri
CTACCAGGGTTGGATGGCTTGTTATGCAGCAACAGGGCTGGTAGCCTGTTTCCCTAAGCGGACATCTAGCTGTAGTGAGAGGTACATGCTTAGCATCTTGATGCCAGAGAAGAGTGGCGTTTACACTCTGCATCTATCTCTGGCAGGGTACTCTGCTCTACCTGGTGATCTTTCCTTGTTGTCCTTAGTGGCTAACATAGATAAACACTAAAATTCCCAGCCCCTTCCCTTTCTAATCTTGGTTGGAGATGGCTTGGCCCCCTTCCACTCTCATTGGTACTGTAGATGCCACGGAAGCCTCTGTGACTCACATTCTGTCTCTACTCCAATGCTTCTCTCGGCTGTCTTTATTAATACCCCCTTTTCAGAACTGCAGCTCCTTCCAGATCTTGGCCTCACCATGATACCCAAAGTGGCTCGGGATAGATGAATCTTAGAGGTCCCTTCTCTCTGACCATCAAAAGCAAGTGAAATGCAGTATGAGAGGTCACCAATTTTAAGAGTTCCCAAATGGATTGGGGCCAGGAGACCTCTATGTTTTTCTGTTTTTATTATATTTTCCCTACTATACTTCTTTCTGTCCAGAACAAAGGGACCCTTCATGTTTATAAAGAGCAGGGATGGGGAAAACATTGGCCTTTTCTGATGTCCTGATTTCCTTCTCTTTCCGTTTTTCTTCCTAAGGTTCCTCAGATGCTATCCTCTCTCCCCAACTCTTCTATAAGCCATCGGAGTAAAGGGCACTTTCTGTATACATTTAAGGGAACCCCACCATCTGCTCTTTGGTGACTGCTGTTCGGACTCCTCAAGCCTGGTCATTTACAACAAGGCTAATATCTTGCTGGGAAAAAAAAATCTTGTTTTGCATGTTGCAAGCCAACATTACTTTGTTCTTTGACTGGTGTTGTTCTGAAACACATTTTATACTCTCCATGAGCAAATGGGTGGTTACATACACTGAGGGGAAACACATTAATGATTTTTAAATCATCTCCCTCTGTGTATTCATCTGCCTGGTACTCCAGATTGCTTGCTTGTTCAGGACTCCCATTACCCCAGCTTTGCCTTTGGGTCTGAGCTGCAGTCACTGTGGGGTACCTGCTTTTTCCATGTTCTATCTCAAGGTGTTTGAATTGTACTTTGAAAAGGTGTCTCGCCTTACTTCCCAGTGAGGAATTTAATCTCCCCAGTTCCTGATGAATTGTTTTTGTTTCTGAAGGCCTATGTTGTTCACCTCTTCTGTGTTTGGATCTTTCTGCTTCCCAGTCATTTCCCTTGCTACAAGCTCACCCACCGTTTGCCTTCACTACCACTTTTTAGAGTATGCTCTGCTGCCATGGTTCTGACTCATTTCTTTGGTCCAAGAGCCTAAGTGTTCTGAGAAATTATGTCAAGATGCTTTTAACAAGATGCACAAAATCCAGCTTAAACTGAGTCAGGCAGTAAAGGCAATTAATTGGCTCACATTTTTTGAAACATTAAACTTTGGGAAGGGATCAATACAACAATGTGTCCTGTTTCTTAAAGACTCTCCAATCTCCTCTTTACAGTGTTGGCTTCGGGGGCTCGAGAGACCCTGAGTTTCATCCCTGGCACTGAAAATAAGTAAAAAGAAAAAAAAAAACAAAAAACACTTAATCTCATGGTCTTCCTTCAGGGAAGCTTCTAGGTACGATCTGGTTTAGAAGCTTCCTCATTTAGGTTGGCAAGGTCCCTAATGATTTGTTCTAATCTTTGAAGACCTGCTGACTTGAGAATGGGGTGAAAATATACCAATTTTCTTAGGTAAATTAGATTCTGCCCCTACTTCTGAACTGAGGTCATCCTGCTTCACACTGGCAACTTCAAACTGGGAAAGGGAACTCGGGGAGAGCTGGGGTGAGCTCTCAACATTCTGTGGGAAAGATTAAGCTCAAATCCTTATTTCCGACCTCGCTCTGGTCCCTTGAAATGGGCAACAGCAGGGGTATTTATGCCATGGAAACCGGCTGCTGTTACACAGTGGCTCATTTGTTGAACGGCAGGCATGCTGCAATGCATGTTAACAGGCAACAATCTTTTTAACTAGTTTCTCTAACTTTGGAATCACTCCCATCAATGCACATGTTGATTTTAAACAACGCTTTTACTGAGATACAATTTACACGCCACAGAATTCAGTTTTTTTAGATGTTTGGCTTGTTTCACTTTGAGTAATGTTTTCACTCATGCCACAGTAACTATCTGTATTTTATTTCTCTTGGTACTGAGAAATATCTGTTTGTCCATCCATCAGAAGATGCTGTGTGAGTTACTGAGACCCGATTCCAACTGCAGTTCTTAAATCCAGTCTTTTCTTCACCAAGTGCAGCAGTCTGGAGAGCAAGTCCTGTACCTTGCCTGGGCAAAACCATAGAGCTGGCCCTGGTAGTGTGAACGCCATTGAGCTGGACTGAGAGTGTGAGAGCAGGAGAACTGGCCCAGCTCCTTGCTGTCTGCTACTTTGGGTGAGCTAGCTGAGGCAGTGTCAGAAAGCTCTCCCTGGTGGTGACAATGAGGGAAAGCTGGCAGGCTGACCAACCCAGCTACCACCCAGTCCCAGAACCAGGACTACGAGGCAGCCCACCCCAACACCCACCTCATCTATGAACTGTTGGATTATATGAAGGGGCTGGACCTGCAGATCCAAAGCTGCAGGATCTCCATGACACAGGGCAACAATAGGATGTCCAAGAGGAGTTCCAGTGAGGGCCCAGTATCGATATTGTAGCAGAAGCCAAAGGCCTCGAACCAAACCAATGACTCATTTCAATGAACACTTGCAAGTAAAGATGTATGGACAAAAGGGTAAACTGTGTGACTCACTGGGCCACACTACAGCTTCCATGCCGAGATTTTGTTTTGTTTTTTTATTTATTTTTTGGGTTTTACTTTTAAATTTTGTTTGGGGGGGAGGTTGCAAGGGCAGAGGGTGAAGCAAGGGGACAGAAAGATGAGAGGGATTGGGATGCATAATATGAAACCCACAAAGAATCAATAAAAAGTAAAAAAAAAAATCTTTTCTGTCTCTAGTCTTTTAATACTTATGCTGCCAGAATCATTTCCCTAAGACATGACACTTTGACTTGTCATTCACCTCATAAAAATACATTGCCCTCTCTGCCTGTGAGATGCTGAAGGAACACATTGACCTTGCATTTGAAACTCTTCAGTTTGACTCCAGTAAGGAAAGGAATGAGAAGGTCCTGCTTCCTCTGAATGGGTAGTTTGGACCAATAATACAAAATCTCATTAAAAGTACTTGTATCTGACTGATGGACCATGTATTCCTCCATCCCCCCATCTAGCCTTCCATCCATCCATCCATCCATCCATCCATCCATCCATCCAACCAACCAACAAACCAACCAAAAACACAAAAATCCTTTCACCCTGAAAATAGCACCCAATGGCAAAAGCCAAAGTCCAAACCATGTGGAGCAGCATCATGGATTTATTGTATGGCTGTATGATATCATTGTTTATGCTTCTGAAATGACACTGGGTCTTAAGTCAGACAGGTCTGGTTTATAACCAGCCTCAGCAGCTTAGCACTGTCTTCCTTTACCCTCTCTCCTGGGGCTTTAGGAAAGTCTTTATGTGCAAAACAGGAGTAAGAATCAAACCCTAGTATCCCATTATTGGGTCAGAAAACATCAACTCTAAAGCATTGTGCTCAGCCCCTAACGGGCACTCCATAGATAAGTAGACATTGTGGTTGAACACATGGTTAAAATGTCAATAAAAAAGAAAATCTGAGAGTGTCTTTGGTGTTCTTTAAGGGTTTCATAGCTTTCGTGGTTTCATTTCCATCTGGTGCTTTAAAATTAGAACTGGTTTAAAGCAGAAGTCCGATGATCAGTTTTTATCAGGCCTTCTGTTGTGGGTCTGCCGTCACTCCCAGTATAGTTCCAAAGAACCAGTGCTTTCTTGGGAAATGGTCAACAATAGCATCATACTTTATTACTATGAAGCTTTTTAACAAAGTGGCCTAAAGATAAGCATCTTAAACTCTATCGGGCTGTTTTGAGTCAAATTTCTCATAGGAATGAACCTTGGTGATTGGCCTTTACCATTGTGGAAAGCATGATTTAGTAATTATTAAAGATTTAGCACAAGATATTGTTCTTCAAAATAATCCTGACTTGTCAATCAAAGATGTTGAAAGTAGTTAATCCTAATTACTTTGGTTTTATTTAGATTATCATAATGCTTAAATTGGCCTCCGTACTTCCTTAGTTTAGAAAATTTATACATGCATAATAATGTACATGTTTAAAGTCTTATCAAACCACTGTGAGCTAGATCTTCTTTCAGGGTTGGAACTACTTGTAAATGCCAGCCAGTGTTTGATTGTTCTTCACTGAGACATTTGGGAAAACCAAATTAATCCATTGTTAATTTTGAAAATTCACCTTTAGTCATAAGAACCAAGCTTTGGAGCTTGCTCCTTTGAACATATACTTCAATCACTGAATATTATTTCTTTTTTCTCATTGTAGGCTTGCCCACGTCAAGATGAGTACTCCATAGTCTACAGGAAGTGCCGTTCACAGTTCACAGACCTAAATGGCTCCAAGAGATTTGGCATCAACACATGGCATGATGAGAGTGGGATTTATGCTAATTCAGAGGCCAAGCAAAAACTCTACTCATTGGCGGGCAATCCTATTATCCCACGTTAAAAGCAATATGTATGCAATCAGACTCTCAGGTTAATGAAAAATAACAAATGTAGCAGTAATAATTTCCTTTAATAAATACAAAGTCTCCTGATCCAATGAAATGTTTATGTTCATATTCTCATGAGCTCCTCTCTGTCTTCCCAAATTTAGCATATACGCCACTAAGGTGAGGAAAACAATTCTAAAATGTATTTATGGCTGCTTTCTTTGTTGTATGGAATATGCATTTCTTTCATTGTTACAAAAATGTATAAAACTAGCGCTATCCAACTTGTAATTGTTTAGCATGTAGCTAATTTACTTATTTAGTCTGTTTGTTTTTACTCCCTACTGTAGTGTCCCCTCCCTTCCTCTCTTTCTAGTCCTTCTCCCCTCCTCTCCCCCATCTCCTCCTCCTCCTGTTTCTTTCAGAAAAGGGCTGGCCTCCCATGAATATCAGCCAGCTATGGTATTTACGTTGCAGTGAGACTAGACACCTCCTCTTCTATTAAGCCTGAACGAGGCAATTTGGTAGGAGGAAAGACTCTCAAAAGTGGGCAACAGAGTTACAGATGGCCCCTGCTCCCACTGTTAGGAGTCCCACAAGAAGACCAAGTCACACATTGGAACATATATGCAGGGGGCCTAGGTCAGTCCCGTGCAGGCTCCTTCGCTGTCAGTTCAGTCTCTGGGAGCCCCTGGGAGCCCAGGTTAGCTGATTCTGTGGGTTTGAGGGCGATCTGGCTGGGATATCTATCACTTCATTGATCGACAGGATTGATTCTACTGATCTGGTTGGTTAGGCATGTGTCTGTCCCCTTCCTTCCTCACCACCCCATGTGTGTCCCTCCTCAAAGCTGCACGCTTTGTCAAAGAGGATGAAGAATATGACCTTCCCAGAATAGAGGAGGACCTGTCTTCGGCCAAGAGTATAGGAGTAGCTGTGCTCCCCTGCTGGAACTTCCAAACAAGCTAAGTTTTTAAAAAGTGAGTCAACTTTATTTCATTTTGGTGGTTCTGGAGATTACATGGAGGGCCTTGCACATACTAGGCAAACACTCTACTACTGAGTGACGTTCCTAACCAATTTCTTCCCACTTAAAAAATTTTAGTGGAAACACAGTAGTTGCTGATATTTCTGCCATATAATATGTTTCAATACAAGTATACCATGTACAACCTAGTGTGGTAATACATGCCTGTGATCCTAGCACCCGGGATTGAAGCAGAGAGATCCAGTGTTGAAAACCAGACTAGGCTGCATAGCAAGTCCTTGTCTCAAAAAGCCAAAACCAAAATAAACCAATAAAACAAACAAAAAATCAAATAAATAATGTATAATATTCAAGTTGAGTAACTAGTTTTTTAAAAATTTCTTTATTTTACAGATATACAAAATTCTATACTCTATTTTGAAGTATGCAATTAATTATTGGAACTAAATTTACCTCAATGTGCTATAGAACACTGAGCTGGCTCTTCTAACTGGTCCTGTTTTCTGTCCTCTCTCTGTCCCACCTCTCAGCCCCTCCTAGTCTGGTGACCACTATTCTCCTCCCCACCTTAAAGATAAGTTCTACGTGTGTAAAAATATAGGTTAAAGACCAAGAGTTAAGGTTTGGGCAGCACTGATCCTATAGTGATGTTGAGAGTGTGTGTGTGTGTGTGTGTGTGTGTGTGTGTGTGTGTGTAACCTACAGGCTTTGTTTTTTTTTTTCCTGTGGTAGCTAGTTGAAACCCATTTATTCAAGGTAAAAGCTTTTTGAGTCTGTAAGATAGGAAGGATCAGACAACGAGACCTTTGGAGGTTGTTGGGAAATCCAATCATCTAGGATTAGATTGAAAGAAATCTTAAGACTGTCTTGACTTACCCTCCCATAAATTAGTACCAGCCACCTGGGGCTGCAGGACAAAGTGGATTACACAATAGAAGTCTTTTTTTTCTTTCAGGTTTGGAGGCTGAAAAAGCCCCAAATCAAGTTTCTGACAGGCTTTGTTTATGGCAAGGACTCGTTTCTAGTGCTTTGCTGTGTCTGCTTATGTGGGAGAAGGAAGGAGTTGCTCTCTTTCAATAAGACCACGTATAGTTGAGATAGAGCCTACCCTTATGACCTCACTTAACCTTAATTACCTTCCAAAGACCCTATCTCTCCAATAGTCATGCTTGAAGCTTATGGTTCTGCATACGAATTTGGGCAGGGCATAGAATAGCACTCAACCATCAGCCAGGGTTCTATTAATATCATATTCTGTATTCTGGCTGATTTTTTTAGGTGAATTTGAACTTTGATTTCTTCTGAGGATGGGTTCATTTGTTAACCTGGCTTTAATTTCCCATCACTGTTTTCTTAATTCATTTTATTTTTAGTCGTGTGTGTGTGTGTGTGTGTGTGTGTGTGTGTGTGTGTGTGTTTTGCAGGGTTTATGTGCACATACATGCAGGTTCTTGTGGAGGCCAGGACCAGGAGCTGAAGTTATAGGCAGTTGTGAGCCACCTGAGGTGGGTGTTTGGAACTGGGGTCTTCTGCAAGAGCAGAATGTGCTCTTAAATGCTGAGCCATTTCTCCAGTCCCATACTATCATTTTTTATTTAAAAAATAAGTTCATGTACTGGATAGATGGTTCAGTAGCTATGAGAACTGGTTGCTCTTCCAGAGGACCTGGGTTCAATTCCCAGCACCCACATGGTAGCTTGCAACTGTCTTGACTCTAGTTCTAGGAGATCCGATGCCCTCTTCTGGCCTCTGAAATAGTATGTGATGATAAATGCTATTTGAGCATTGTATACAGCTCTTGATTTACAAACTGAGCAATTGTTAAGTTATATGAGGAAAGAAGTGGTAATTAATAAAAGTTTGATAAGCCAAATAAGCATTTTTGCCACTTTAAAGCCTGTGTCTATGTAACATACAAACATATAATTCATAAATGTGTACATTATGCATTAATAAAACATCAAGACAGAAATTAAGCTCCCAGTATGGGTGGGGCTCATGATGGAACACCTGTGACCATGACCCTGTTGGGCCATAGCTCTGCTGTGCTGGTCAAAGAGTTATCTGAAGGACACAGAGGCCCCTTACTGCTCCAACCTGTGATGTGCTCAAAAAAGACCAATTCTACTAAGGATAACCTCAGCCTTCATCTAATTGCTGCCATAAGTCCTATAAAAACTAATGACGGGAGCACAGTGAAACTCCTCTTCTGGAGCCCCTCTGCTTCTCAGCAGTTCATTCCCACTTGTCATGCCTTAGATACGTTTCTATTGCTATGATAAAATATATGAAACTTACAAAAATGTATTTAGTTTGGGACTCATAGTTCCAGAAGGTTAGAGTCTGTGACCATCATGGTAGGGAACACGGCAACAGGTATAGTACTGGAGCAGTAGATGAGGGCTCACATCTTGATCCACAAGCAGAGAAAACTAATTAGGAATTGCATCAGCTTTTGAAACCTTAAAGCCTGGCACCAATGACACATCTCTTCCAACGAGACCATACCTCCTAAACCTTCCCAAACACTTCCACCACCTGAAGACCAGGTATTCAAATATGTGAGCCTATGGGAGTCATTCTCATTCCAACTCTACACCTTAATACATCTTTGTTCCCTCTGCTAACTTCCTTGTCAATGATTCCTTATTTTTGAGAGAGACAATGAACTTGGAAGTTGCTGCCTGGGGCAGTTTTGGTTAGCATTGATCTTCTCTCCAAGTAAAACTTACCAGAATCCAAGAATGACTCTATTGTACTCAAAGAACACACATTAGTGTTGCCTATATTGTGTTAACTCTTTTATCTGTTAGTTACTCTAGATCAGTGTTTCTCAATCTGTGGGTCATGCCCCTTTGGGGGTCCCATATCAGTTGTCCTGTATATCAGATATTTATGATTCATTGTTATGGAATAGTCTCCTTGTACACTGTGAAGATGTGTTGCTCTCATTAGTTTAATAAAGAGCTAATTAACAATAGCTAGGCAGGAAGACTTAGGTAAGACTTGCAGACAGGGAAAAAGAGAGCTGAGGATGAAGAAGGGTGGAGTCATCAGGGGATGCAGAGAGAAGCAAGATGAACTTGCCCTTCTGAAAAAAGGTACTGAGCCATGTGGTAGCACATAGATAAGAAATGTGGATTAATTTAAATAGTAAGAGCTAGTTAGTAACAAGCCTAAGCTGCCAGCCAATCATTTATAATTAATAATAAGTCTCCATGTTGGTTATTGGGGAGCTGGCAGTCCCAACAAAAAAACCCATCTACAACTCATAACAGTAGTAAACTTACAGTTATGAAGTATCAATGAAATAATTTAATGGTTGGGGGTCACCACAACATAAGGAACTGTATTAAAGGGTTCCAGCATTAGGAAGATTGAGACCCACTGCTCTAGTTGATACCTGCTTAGGATGGCTTTTCCTTCTACTTATTACAAATTCAATTTAATCATTACTAATATCCATTAGTGTGCCCAATTTGAAATAAAGATGACCTTCTCCTTCCAATTCCTGCCATAAATACTATAAAAGCTCTGGTGGAAATGGTTGTTTGGAAAATGGGTATCTGAACACCATATTGTGCCATCATTCCTTTCCATGAACAAAGTTTTAATGTCCACATCCTTACCTTAGAACTCTGTCACCTATGCATACCATTGCACTGGCAAACATCATACTTTGAGTAAAAGACTTAGGTCTGCTATGAATGATAAGCTTAATAACCAGTTTTGTTGTGGATTGGCATAAGAATGAAATGAGAGATTTCATTTAAAATGATTGAGGAAAACATTGATTTCAAATGATGGTTACTTCTTCAACTAATCTATTCAGTTTCTCAGTGAATGGGCATAATGAGCTTATACTGTTGTGGATTTCTTTAGATAATTGCTCTGGACACAAGAAATACTTGAGCTCAGAATTGATGGTTATTAGAGAACGTCCTTTTAGGAAAGGACTATCCTGCCTCCTGATTGGTCCATGTCAGGATTAGAATTCTGAGACTTCCCAACATTTGTTGTTTTTCACTGTCTTGATTGTAGCATCCTAGTGGATATGAATTGATTTTATTTGTGATTCCTTAATCACAAGATATTGTGTAGCATGAATCTTAACAGGTCTTATTAATAAAATCAAACCTGGAGCCAGGTATTGGGGTGAATGCTGGAAGATCAGAGAAGCAGAACAAACCACAGTTTCCTCACCTTGCCAGTTCCTCAGCTGATCCTGTTTCCACAGACTGGAAGCTTCTGAGTCCTCATCCAAATGGATCCCAGCTGAACTGCTGCTCAAAAGTCTAAAAGCTTAACCAGACTCTAGTTCCTCGTTCTCACGCCTTAAATACCTTTGCTTCCTGCCATCACTTCCTGGGATTAAAGGCTCTTGTTACCATACCTAGCTGTTTTCAGTGTGGCTTTGAACTCACAGAGATCCAGACAGATCTCTGCCTCTGGAATGCTAGGATTAAAGGCGTGTGTGCCACCATTTTCTGGCCTCTATATCTAGTGGCTGTTCTGTTCTCTGACCCCAAATAAGTTTATTAGGGTGCACAATATTTTGGAGGAACACAATATCACCACAATATTGGACATCTTTACTTGTATTCTTTGGCTTTTTAAAATCTCTTCTTTAGAAAATTGTCTTAGGGTTTCTATTGCAACGAAACACCATGACCAAAGCAACTCAGGGAGGAAAGGATTTATTTGGCTTACAATTACATATCATTGTTAATCATCAAAGGAAGTCAAGATATGAACTCAAACAGAGCAGGAAACTGCAGGCAGGAGTTGATGTAGAGGTCATGAAGGAGTACTGTTTACTGGCTTGTTCACCATGCTCTCTCAGCCTGCTTTGTTATAGAACCCAAGACCAGCAACCCTGGGGCAGCCCCACTCATAATAGGCTGAGCCCTCCCACATCAACCACTAATTAAGAAAATGTCCTACAGTCTTGTCTATCTCTGGATACCATGGAGACATTTTCTCAACTGAGGCTTCCTCCTCTCTGATGACTAGCTTGTGTCAAGTTGACATAAAACTAGCCAGTACAAAAGTCTTTATTTAGATGCTTTGCCCATTTGGTTAGGTTATTTATCTTTCTTTCGATTCCTTTTTATATTAAATTATGTGTAAGTGTCTATGGGAGTTTGTGTACATGAGTGAAGCTGCTTGTGGAGGCCAAGAGAGAAGCAGAATCCCTGGAGCTAGACTTAGGAAGGGTAGTTTTGCCCAATGTGGGTGCTGGGAACTGAACTCAGGTCCTTTATAAGAGCAGTCAATGTTTATAACCTCTGAGCCATCTCTCCAGCCCTGTTACTTATTTTTTAAGATTATAAACTTTAGAAATATAATTTTTAAAAATGGAACATAATCTGAAAAAAAATTTACTTGAGAATCAGCCTACAAGACTTTTTTTAGAAATAATCATTTGAATTTCTGTTAAAAAAAAAACCAGGAAATTTGAAAGTAGAAGTCTGGAAGATCTTAAAGGTAAAGATGCAAAAATGTATAGTACATGTGAATATGTCAATATTTCTGATAATGGTGATGTGGGAAGTCAGGAAAGGAATATTAAGATTACTCACAAAATTCTGTGGGAACATATTCTTTGCTTTTTCATCATATTCCTGTTTCCTTTGTCAGTAACTTTAGACCTGATAAAGTTACCAGTATTTCTGTTGTGACAGAGCACTAGGAAATCCACATTACTGTGTAAGGAAAGCTTGCCTTTCATTTTAGAAGTGTGAACACAGAAGAAGTAGATATAAATTTGTTCATATCTAGAAGATAATATGCAAGTATTATGTGTAAGTCTCTCTGTACATATGTATGAATATGAACTCATATACATACTGTATAATGTGTTATATATTGTGCAGAAAAAGAGGATTTGTAATTTTTCTGTTAGCTTTCTCTAGCCACCTGGAAACATACTGACTTAAAACAACAAATGAAATGTCTTGTTTTGGGAATCCACTAGGTGGGTTTCCTAGTCTTATCTCACTGGATTGGGATCTAGAACGTTCTCATCCTGATAGCAGCTGCTGACTCAAGGTTGACAACGCCAAGGGTGTCCTGGCCATATGTAATCATGCAGCAGAAAAGGCAGGTCTTGAAGACATAGCGTGATGACAGGGTGTAGCATGAATCTTAAAAGTTCTTATTAATAAAATCAAACCTCAGCCAGGTATTGGGGTGAACACTGGAAGGTCAGAGACACAGAATAAGCCACAGCTATCTCACCTTGCCGGATCCTCAGCTGGTCTTGCTTCCTCAGACTGGAAGCCTCTCTATGTCCTCATATCCAAATGACTCTCAGCTGAACTGCTGCTAGAAGCCTGAATGCTTAACCAGGCTGACTGTGAACCTTGGAAAACAATTCCTGGGGTGGCCCCTTTCCAGTAAGACCCCCTTTCAGCTGTCTGCATGAACTATATTTTCAGGCACTCTCCTTTTGAATGAAAGTCTTTAAACTGTGTTTGCCTTTTTGTATTCTGGAGCCTCTTTTGAATGAGGTCTTGCCATCAACACACTTGTCCTACCGTCCCAAAGAGTAAAGCTTCTCTAATGACACTAATCTCTCATAAATACAGTTGCCTTGTCTGCAACCTTAATGCGCTTAATCTCTTTTTCTCACTAAATTGCACATTTTTTTTTACTTTCTTCTGCTCCAATTTTCTCCCAACTCTGTGAAAAGCTGACTAAAAGCAATGAATAGCAAACATGTAATAGCCTGAATGTTATACTGTCTTAAAATTTATTTGCCTAATAAATTACACCATTGTTTTGGAATTAAGGCTCTCTAACATTTTCAGGCCACTAGTGAAACAAAGCCAGATTCTTGGCCAAAAAGTAAGACAAACAGCCTTTATTTACTCAAAAAGAGTCCGTGTTTCTGCATGAGTCCTTATGAGGAAGGTCTTTGCGGGACACATTCTGACAGCATTCTGGTTTTCTGGATCTCACCATAACAGGTTGGTCCATGAGTTCTGCCTACAGCTCTAAACCTTTCCAAATCCCTCCCACAGACCAGTCTAAAGACTTAAGATCACATGTTCAACTGCATCTTTAGCACAGCAGTGACTCCAGCCCTGGTGACAATTGTCTCATGAGTTACTTTTGTCTTGACAAAATGCTTGACAAAGCAAGTGAAGAAGAGAAAGATTCGTTTTGGCTTATGGATCTTGAGGATCACAGTCCATCATGGAGGGAGGCAAAATGGAGTGCCTTGGTCCTTGCTGGTGGGAGTGTGGAGCATCAACTTGCTCCCGTGGCTATGAACCACATGGTGATTTGAAGGAGACATGTTTCCTATCGGCTCATGTATTCGAACACTCGGCTCCCAGTCGCCAGTGCTGTCCAGGAAGGTCTGAAACTGTTAGGAGGTGGAGCTGCTGGAGGAAATCTATCACCAGGGGTGGCCTTTAATGTTTTATAAGCTGGGTCTACTTCCTATTCTCTCCCTGCTTCTGGTGTGTGGATACAAAGTCAGCTTCCTGTTCCCACCACTATGCTTTCCCTGTTAGTCACCACACTTCACCCATCACGATGGACTGTACCCCTTCTGGAACTACAAGCTAAAGTAAACCATTTCCTCCTTTAAGTTGCCCTTTGTCTGGTATTTTATCAAGCAAACAAAAAGAAACTAATAAATGCCGGGAGGCAGAGAATAAGGAAACAAACTAAAGCTTAGGTATAACTTCAAAGACCTTCTCTGAGATAACTGCAAGCCAGGCCACAACTCCTAAAGGCTCCATAGCCTTCACAGATTAGCACAAGTTGGAGAAGAAACCTGAGCCTTCAGTGGGATCATTTCAGATTAAATCCATGGCACCCTGAATCTCAGAGTGTTTTGAACAATATTGTAGCTATGGGATATTTTGGACAATGACAGGCTGGTTATGAGATGGGTATGTGTGGGAGCCCGCAGAGGCTATCTAGTGAGACCTTACTCAGGGTCAGAGAATCTGAGCTTGCTTTACCCAGCAGGGCTGCATAGTAGGATGATTTGGCTATGGGAGTGGGAACCAGGTGTTTTAAAGGGTCTACACTTGACTGTACATTGTACTTTGACCTTGCAAAGGGGAGGTCTTTTGCCTCTCCCCTGGGTAGTGGATAAAAAGCCCTTTGGATTTTTTTTTTTTTTTTTGGAGACAGGATTTCTCTGTGTAGCTTTGGTGCCTGTCCTGGATCTCGCTCTGTAGACCAGGCTGGCCTTGATCTGCCTCCCGAGTTCTGGGACTAAAGGCGTATCCACCACCACCCAGCAAAAAGCCCTTTGGAATAAACCTCAAGGGGACTGGGTATTGACCCAAGGCCCTCCCAAAGCTATCCTGTGTCTCTGTCTTTCTTATCATCTCTTTCTATCATTTCTTCATTCCTCTCTCCTCTCTACAAGAACACTTCTTGGAGCTGGACTCCGGCAGACTCTCGAAGGCATGGACCCTTTGAGGACCAGGGACAGAATGTTTAAAGAGATGTTTGGATATTAAGTTGACAAGGGGTGGACTTGATTCTTAATCTTCATTGTAGTTTGGCTGAGAAGTGCCTAGAAATCAGTAAAGCACACCTCAGGGTCTTTGTGAGGATTATATAAGGAACTAGGAAGCTTGTAAATGTGGGCCGTGCCATTGGATAGGATGAGAAAAAGCAAAAAGCCACTTGTGCAGACATTCTCATTCTGCTTGCTTGCTGCCACGATGTGAGTAGCTCCCCATGCCACCCCTATGGCAATGGGTGGACACCTCTGAAACTCTGAGGCGAAATAAACAATGCCTCTTTTGATTTGTACATGTGTTATTCTATCACAGTGATAGGCCTAACATAGACACTAACCCATTCATGAGGGCAGATTACTCTGATGACAATTTCATATCTTAATTATGATGCTATTGTCATTAAATCCCAACATAAATTTGGGAGGGGACATTAAAAGAGAGAAGGCAAATCATCTGAAGTCTTAGAGTGCAGCACGTGAAAAGATCTATTTATCGGGGAAAATAATAACTCAACTTTGATGATTCTAGAAGATCAGAGAGTTACTTTACTCTCCTGAGTCTGTTAATACTAATGAACACTGTAGTTAAAAGTTAATTATGACATCTTAAAAATATCACGTATCTACATATTTTACTTTTTAAGATCTTTATTGTCCTAGAATCCTTTGTAGAGTTTCCGGGGCACTAACTAGAACAAAAACAAAAAAAGTAGGTCACTTTGGTTGGAAGGGAAACATCCAAGTTTCACGAGTCAAGAGGGGAAGAATTCTGGCCGTTCCAAATATGCTTGTGAGTGGTCCCTTCTGGGCCCTGATGGTGCTTAGAGGCTCTTGTGTAGGTTCAGAAGTCTTCTGGATTCTACTGCCAAGACTCAGCAAGTAAGAATGAGGGATGCGGGCTGGAGAGATGGCTCAGCGGTTAAGAGCACTGGCTGTTCTTCCAGAGGTCCTGAGTTCAATTCCCAGCAACCACATGGTGGCTCACAACCATCTGTAATAAGATCTGGTGCCCTCTTCTGGCCTGCAAGTGTATATGCAGACAGAACACTGTTTACATAATAAATAAATAAATCTTTAAAAAAAAAAAAAGAATGAGGGATGCGTAGTTACATTTGAATTGCAGATAAATGTAGCTTTTTAAGGCAGGTATGTCTGGTATGTATATAGTATAAATACATAGCCTTATCTGAATCCCTATTCAACTGGATGTCTTGCATTTTATCTGGCAGTCCCACTCTGGCTGGCTTCCCTTGGCATGATGAGAGAATCAGCAGGTGACATAGGAAGTGGACTGAGAACAGTTTTTCCAGCATGTTCCCTTCTGGCTGATTGCACCCCTTGGCAGATTACACCTGTCCATCAGTCCTCTACCTTCATGTTATGGGAACATCTTTTTCTGCATGTTTCTGGTGATCCAGGGGAAATACATCTAACATGCATGCTCTGGGTCCTATCTCGTTTCGGGGCATAATTAACTATTATTTCTCTACTTTGTTACATTTCCTGTACTACTTCTATACCCTATTAAATATTTCTTAAATAGCTATTTCCTACCTGCATACAGAAACAGATGATCTTGTAGAGACCAAGCCTCTGACGTGTCTTTCTGGTGTTGACAAATTTCTCACAGCATTGGAAATATTGAGTCTCGGGCTTGCATGAACTATCATGCACTGCCCCTCCCTCTCCAGAATCTACACCACTGGTTTCTTTATCATACCTCCAATTTTTCAGCAGTTTTCTAGGGCTAGACTTTTTTGCTCCCTTTATACAATGTCTTGGTTTCAGCTGTTGCAAAGTTTATGCAAAATTGTGATTTTGTTCTTTTAGTTAGCATGACATTAATGAGAGAAAATGTTTATATATAATGACACAAAAGCTTTGAACATTCCAGAGTGTGATAAGGTCTCAAGAATTTGGTTATGAAACTATACAGAGGTTATGATGGCAATCTTATATGTCAAATTTGCTAAGTCATAATGCCTATAGAGTCAAACATCATTCTAGATGCTTCTACAAGGTGTTTAAGATAAGACATATTTAAACTTGTGGAGATTGTGTGAAGCAGATTGATCTCCTACATTTGAATAAGGCTCAGCTAGTGTGCTGGTTAGCATCTGTCAACTTGACTCAAACTGGAGTCACCTGGAAAGAGCAAAACACAGTCTTTCACCAGATTGGCCTGTGGACACATCTGTGGTGGCATTTTCTTGACTAACAGAGGGCCCAAACCCCTGTGGCTGTTGTCATCTTTGGGCAGGTGGTCCTGAGTTGTATAGGAAAGCAAGCTGACCAAGTCATGGGGAGCCTTCATAGTCTCTGCTTTGGTTCCCGCCTCTAGGCTCCTTCTTTCAGTTCCTTGCCTTGGCTTCCTGTGACACAGACCATAAGCTGAGTGAACCCTTTCCTCCACAAGTTTGCCTTGATCAGTATTTCATCATACAACAGAAAAACTAGGACAACTAGCCAACTGACGGCATGAATAGGACAAACGACAGAGCTGCAAGCAGGGGAATTCTTCCTTAAATGGTCCTTGGACTTGAACTCCAGTGTTGGCCTTTCCTGGTCTCCAGCCCGCTAGTCCACCTGCTGGCTGCAGACTTCCAGTCTCAATTACTACTACAGGATACAATAGTTTGCACACTCTTTTTCTGTAAGAGGTAGAATTCTTCTACTAGGTTAAACAGTGTGCACACTCATGATCTCATGTCACAAGGAATCTAGGAGTAAGGTGTATGTCTACCGCATTATCCAGGTTCTGGAGTTTTCTTGCCTCTTCCCTCGGATTGGCTATATAACAGTTAAAGATGTTTCAGGCCTCACATTCAGACCCAAAATGTTCAGAGGAAAAAGTGTGATTGAGTTTGTTTCTTACATCTGGGAATCTTTTCCCAGGAGCTTCCTCAGCATGCTCTCTGCCTCACAGTCTCTGTGTTGGTTGGCCTAACAAGACTGGAATCTACTTACTTATGGCTAAGGACGACCAGCTTCCTCTAGATTCTATTGGGTGGTCACTTGAGGAGAAGCAGGGTACTCCTGACAGGAAAGAAAGAAGCAAGGAGATTTTGGCAAGGCAGCCAGGAAAAACGAGGGCTCACCTAGATGTTGAACTTTGCTTGGTCAACATCTGGGGTTGAAAGGAAGAGAGGCACTCAGAAGGGAAGGTCTGGGTATAAGTTTCTGGAAGAGTTTTAGAAAGGAAGATATTCCCAATTATGGACATGGGCACCTCAAAATTATCCAAATACTGTTTTAATGTAGTGAAATCAAGAACTTATAGGTTATAATTATTTTTATTTTATATACTTGCAGTAGTGTAAGGATTTAATAAAACATATTTACATCAATATTTAATAGCCTGAATTCATATAGGTACCTAATAAGTGTGCTTTTATTGGAAATGTGAAAAATATGGATAAGTTCCCAACTGAATCTCAGGCACTATCATAAAAAATGCATCTTTAATGGTGCACCTTGGGCCACCAAGTATAATTCACATTGTAATTGGCAAACAGAGAGAGGTACAGAATGAATGTCAGTAAAAGTGTTTTCTCAGCATTGTATTCTTTAGGTGGTCTTGATTCACATCTTTATTAAAATTTTTCATAAACTCACAAAAAGTCCAGTTCAAATAATGTTTCACATGGCAGTTAAGATATCAATAATTAAGGGATGTTTATATGAGCTAAGAGTTGCCCACATAAAAGTCTTTAGTCACTGCTGAAGGAAACAAACTGCATATTTATATCATAGCTTTTGCAAAATTGGAGTTCATCATATAAAGGAATGTTTCTAAAGCAGCACAAGAAAATACAGAAATCTTAAAATGGTTTTCTGTTTAAGTCAGATGAAAGAAAAGAATGTTGGGAAACCATAAAGAGTGTTTCTTGCAGATACGTCTTTCTTGTAAGTAGTTTAACGTCCAACAGAGTGTGTGAAAAGCTTTTTGTAACACAGGGGATGATGCACTTTGGAAAGTTTTGTAGTTTGGGAGAATGACAGGAAAAGGTGGCAACTAAGGAGGTGGGGTAGGAAGGGGTGAGATTACAAAAGGCCATGCAGGTAATGCAGAAGAAAAAGTGGTGATGATCTTGAACTGTTTGGTAACATGGGAAGAAATGTAAGTAGAGAGATGACTCAGAGGTAAGGGAGGACAATGGTTGAAAAGGAAATGGTTGGGGAAAGAACAACAGTGAAGAAGCTACTGGAAGTGTTCAGGGAGAGACGACAGTGTGGAGATAAAGCAGCATACAGAGCTACGTAAGATGTAGAGTTCAACGGTTTTAATGATGAGTTAGATGGGAAGGGGACCGCATAGGAGTCCATGATGAAATCAATGGAAGCATTAGTGGTGAGAAAGAACATCAAGGGAAAAGTGAGGATATGCACAAAAAAGCATCCTGTTCCAGGTATGTGCAACATATACTGGGACATCCTGACAGCAGGAATCCACAGCCAGTCCAGGTGCCTCTTGTTCTATGTTCTTTGCTATACCTTAAAATCAAGCTTTTCTCCAAGGAGTCATAGTGCCACAAACACTTTTAATGTCTCTATCATGTCAAGCTGAAAAGCGGATGTCTACTTTCAATGTTAAAAATCTAGAAAGGTTTAAAATTTTCATCATTGCTATTTGCCTATGAATAATCTCCCTTCTACCCTTTCAGCAACGACACTTTAGAGCAAAAACAATTCTGTACAGTCTACCCAGAAAAACTCCTCCCCAGTCCCCAGGCCTTCAACTGAGGTTAACCCACTGTTAGAGACATCCAAGATTCTTCGCCATGTCAATGGCTTGGGGTCATTTTCTCTGGAGTGAGAGGCATCAGGATTATTACCTCCATGTCCACTTCATCTGCTTTTTTTTATTGTCTCATTCTGCCTTCCAACTACCCATCTCCTTGAGTTCTTTCACAGCTACTGTCTTGATACTTCATAAAACCCAGAAATTCCAACAATTTCTTTTTATATGTTTCTGTGTTATGAAAGAGCTTTTTACACACTCCATTAAACTTTTTTGTTTGTTGGATTTTTGGAAACAGGGTTTGTGTGTGTGTGTGTGTGTGTGTGTGTGTGTGTGTGTGTGTGTGTAGCTCTGGCTATCCTGGAACTAGTTCTGTAAGACTAGGCTGGCTTCAAATTCACAGAGATCTGCCTGCCTCTGCTTCTCAAGTGTTAGGACTAAAGATGTGCCACCACGGTCTGCTTACCATTGGACTTTAAACTATTTATGGAGGAATCTGCAAGATATACTTGTTATGTTCTTTTCTTCACCTTGTTTAAATAGAAAAATGTTTTCAGATGTCTCTGTTGTATACAATGGGGCCTGGAACAATGATCTGGATCTAGAGGAATTTGCCGTGGTAGATACACAGTCTTCAATTTAAAGAAACGAGGTCTGACTTTACAAAAGCCAGTGAGAGAGTCATTTAGGGATGATGCTATGTAGACAACAGAGTTGAAGGGCTGGACCTTCCGGAGTTGGTCACGTGTTTGACCAAGGAATGAGTCTACCTTCTTTCAAAGTAAAGTGTGGGTTGACTATGGTTTCCAGGAAAATGAAGGTCCTATAAGGTGGCCTTCTGGGACTCAGACAATCAAAGGAATGGGAACATGTGACAAATGAGCTTAAGGGTCTGTTAGTGGAACTTGATTTCATACTGTGTCAGTTCTGAGCGATTAGAAGTTCGACAGAGGTAGGAGCATTTCACTTCTGTATTCCCCAGAATAATCAGGAAGGTATGCTTCTTAACCATTTAGTGAATGCGTAAGTGATGTATTGCTGAGGTCAACTAGGAAGTTAATGAGATGGAAGTCTCAATATTTAACAAATACTGATGACACAATTTTGATGTGTGTTTAGGAGTTCATGTCTTACAGCTTCCTGCATGCAAAGTAAATTGATAATTACATTCAGAAAGTGTCTATTTACTGAATAATGGACATACTTGGGCATCTTTTACTATTCTCTGCCTTATGGAGAGAGGGAATTTCTGTGATACAAAATGTCTATGGGATACGAGAGTCAAAAGTGTTCTATTTTGAGGACTCACCAGACTCCATTGAAAACTGTTTGCTGTGAAACACGTACCATCACCTGTGATGTGCTCTAGCTAAATGTTTAACTCGAACACATAAGCTGTCGCTTCTATTTTAGTCTATTGGAGATACAAAAGATAGAAATGCAAACATAAATGATACCACATGGAAATACCCAGATAAATATAGAAGACGGGACATTCTGTAAAACAGTTGGCCCAGCTTGTTTAACAAGTTGTTGAGATTTAAAAGAAAAAAAAGGGGGAATTTGGACTGGATGACTGGTTGGACTAAACAATTTCCAAGAGCATTTTGTAATGTTCAAAGGCACTGAGCTATAGACTGGGTATGAGAAAAATTAAAATTTACTTTTGTGGAAGCTGTGTATCATTTAGCAAATAAATCAGTATTTAAAGATTTTTTTGTAAAAATGTCACATATGCTTATAATCCTATAAAAATATCTGGAGGTTAAACTCTTCACAAAGCTTAGGCCTAGTTTGTGTGAGTAGTTTTAGTTTCTTAGTTTTGTCTAGTCATGTTTCCTAGTATTTAAACTGCATTTATATTTCTTTGGAATATTAAAAACCTTTATTTTGTCTGAATAATTAAAATGTAAAGCACTGAAGGTGTCACTTAAGAAGACATGGCTGTTCTTCATGCCACCAAACAACAGAATAATAGCCCGTGTTAGTTTTCTCGGGCTGCCGTTAGATACTACACAGTGAGGTGTGTAGACAGCAGTGGGGCTTTGTTGTCCCACTCTTCTGGGGGCTGAGCGGCTGAGATGTTAGGGGGGGGTGTAAACGGGGAGTCTGTGTGTCTGGTTCCTTCTGGGGCCTATGAGGGAATCTACACTATGCCTCTCTCTTGCTTCTACTTGCTTCCTGGCCTAACTCTGGGCTCTGTATCTATTTTTCCACAAGGTTCACACACTTTTGTGTCTGAATCCTGCTGTTCGTAAGGACCTCAGCAATGCTGAATCCTTCTTCAGCATGACTCATCCCTCCTAATTAAACATCCAACCCGATGTACAAGTAAGCCCACTGTATTTTCACTGCCTGTAAAGTTTATTTGAATCCACACTCAGATACCCACAGGCTAACCCATACCTGTCCTCTCTCTCAGCATCTTCCACTTCTGATGACCTCTAACAAGGGATCTGCTGCTTGGCTTTGTTTTCAGCACATCTGTCACTAGGGGAAAAACTTAACCTTTGGGGAATTAGTTTTGACCCTATAAACAGTTTTTGCTTGTTATATAGGACCCAGACAGGAGGATTCAGTATCAATTTTTTTTTTTTTCTTTTTAGCCCCAGCAAACAATTCCTTCAAATGTTAACATTTAAGTTTGGCTCCCTCTACTGGATGATACGTTAGCTTCCTGCCCTACTCTTTTTTTTTTTTTTTTTTTTTTTAAATTTTACAATACACTTCAGTTCTACATATCAGCCACGGATTCCCTTGTTCTCCCCCCTCCCGCCCCCCTTCTCTTCCCCCCAGCCCACCCCCCATTCCAACCTCCTCCAGGGCAAAGCCTCCCCCAAGGACTGAGATCAACCTGGTAGACTCAGTCCAGGCAGTTCCTGCCCTACTCTTAACTGGAGTCCAAAGAGCAAACAGCGAACACAGATGGAAGTTTTCTGCTCTTCCTTCCTTCATCTGCCGAGTCCACTTCATTGACCAGCTGTGGCTTCCTTCATACACTGCCCATCTCTGACCCACCACAATCTACCTGAAGCAGTGCTAACATTTCACTCAGTCCTTAAGGTAAATACACGTGAGCAAAGACCTTGATATCTACTCTTCCCTTCAGTGAGACAGACGCTGCTGATCTGAATAGAGACTTTCTGAACAAGGAAAAAAGCCCTAGAGATTTCCCCAGCCTAACTCTCCATCTTCCTAGCTAGGAAGCACAGATGCAGAGAGAGGTGATTTCCCCCAATTGTGCAACTTTAAGATTTTCAATGTGCGCGTGTCACGAATGTAGGATGCACTTCTCAAACACTACACAGAGACTAGTTAGTGAATCCATTCAAGTTATCATCATGTTTTGACTGCCTCTCATATGTCAGATGCTCAGAGACATGCAAAGGCTTGTGAGAGGCAATCTTCACACCTCAAAAAGCTTACTGTTATTTAAATTGTTTAAATGATGATTTTAGGTTACACAGGTCTACAACTCCAAATGGCCAATTACATGATATTTCTCATGTTAATAAATACTAACTCTTGACACATGATTGATAATTTATTTGCATAATCTCCTCCATTAGGTCTTGGCCCTAATACAACAGGGTTTGGATTTTGACCATTTTTTTCTTGTACTAGAAATTGATGACTTTGAGTAGGGTGGTACCGTCATACACGTGCTGGAGTGGGGTTTCAAAAATTTTACCTTGTTAACATATAAAATGACTTTAGACTGTCCTGGTGAATGGTCTAAAAGTTGCTTTTAAGTGGAGCTATTAGGAATCTTCCTAAAGTCACTTATTCTCCAGAAAAAAAATCTGAATATCTAGTTGCTATTTATTGGTCTAATTGTCTCAGCCTAAATCCATCTTACAATACTAAGAATCTACTCAGAGCTGGGCGGTGGTGGCACGTACCTTTAATCCCAGTACTCAGGAGGCAGAAGCAGGAGGATCTCTGAGTTTGAGGCCAGCCTGGGCTACAGAATGAGTTCCAGGAAAGGCTCCAAAGCTACACAGAGAAACCCTGTCTCAAAAAAAAAAAAAAAAAAAAAAAAAAGAATCTACTCAGGTATTTTGCAGTCTGAGTATTAATTTTATCTGCCTACCATAGTGACAGAATTCTTAGACCCTGGTACACATATATAGACCTTCACAAAGAATTAATTGGTAAGTAGAGAAACGAAGCTCAGAAGCAATTCTGACTTTATTGTTTGGACCACTCCACTGGTCACTCGTTCTGCTGCGCAAAGAAACAATATGAGTTATTCGTATGGCAGTAGTGCGTTGCAGCGATTCTCAAGCCTCAGACTCCATCCAGCTCTTCTGCTTGGCAGCCCCATTACCTTGGACACTAACTTGATCCCTTTGTGCCTCATAGTCACTGGGATTCTTGTGATGAATAATGAGTGAGCATGAGATCCTGGTCCAGAGTTGGCATGTATATGTGTTCATTAGCATTATATTTGCTTAATTTGTATGTGCAAAGAACACAAGTGTATACATGAATTCTAAGGAAGGATTTAAAAGTTGATTTACCCCATGAGAGGTGGCTAGGTAAATGCCATTGCCTACTGGCTTCGGATCTGTAGGAGGTGGAGGGTATTCACCAGGGAGAATGTACTTTGGTAACCATAGGCACCAGGGTGAGAAATCTTAGTTCTAAACTAATGAGCTAAATGTCAAGCTCCTGCTGTTCCCATATCTTCTGCTTAGGAAATAAAAAAAGTATTTATGGAAGGAAGTCCAAGTCCATCATGAGAGAAAAAAAAATAAAAACACTCTAGTGTCAAAAGACAAAGAAGATGCAGTTGAGCAACCCAAATCAATTCCTCCTGTGACATCTTTAGAAATCACAGGTGTCTCTATTTCCAACTCATTTATAATTCTTGGATGTTAGTTAGCATCAAAGGCAGGAGCAATCGCAACAAAAGGACTCTGTTCTTCCTAGTCACCATGTAAACACAGGTGCTTTCATCCACTCAGCACCAAGCTAAAGACTGCATGATGTGAAATTCTGGAGTCGCAAATCATTCTGAGGTTCAGCGGTACTTCGTTCTCATCAAGGTAGATGGAAATGGGATTATTGCAAAGGGCGAGAGCTTTTTATAAGCATTATGCTTTTAAAACTCAGATGAGACTTAATCAACAGTTTCTCATTTGACTTCACCGATGCCTCTTTCTCCACACAGCCCGGAAGTCAAGCTGAGCTCAAATTAAAATCCATTTTCTAGGCTGCTTCTGAAAGATAAAAACGCTAATTGGTTTGCAGCTTCTTGGAAGCCCATCCAACAGGTTGGGTTTTAGATGTTTAATCAGGTGTGGTCTGGAACAGTGTCGACCCAATTACCGGCAATCCCGGGCCTTTGATGAGTTGTTTTCTGTTCCTGCCTGTGATCTCGCCAGAGCGGATCACTGGTTCTGCATAAGCACCTATTAATTGGAGATCTTACCCCATGTCACCATTGCTGCCACCCCATTTAGCACTAATGAAGCGGGTGACGTAGGTGCCACAGCTCTTTTGCTGTGCTCCAGCAGTGAACAAGCCCATCAGATGAAGAGGCACTGCCTTCCTGGACTGCTGTGACTCCTTCTGAGCCTCCATGGAGAAATGTTAAAAATAAATACGTGTGATGGTCCTGAGGGCAAAGAGCAAGTGAAATGAGTACTCAAGAATATCTACAAAGCCGGGCAGTGGCGGCGCACGCCTTTAATCCCAGCACTCGGGAGGCAGAGGCAGGCGGATCTCTGTGAGTTTGAGGCCAGCCTGGTCTCCAAAGCGAGTTCCAGGAAAGGTGCAAAGCTACACAGAGAAACCCTGTCTCGAAAAAACAAAAAAACAAAACAAAACAAAAAAAGAGAATATCTATAAAAATTCAACAGAAAATTGTGAGAATCTATGGTATCTAAATGAAGACCACGCTCTCCTTCCCGCAGCCGGCTAAGTGAAGCAGAACCGTCCACACGTGGAAATACAAAGGAGTTTTCTCACCCTGAAAAGGGGCACTGTGCAAAGGCTAGCTGGCTAAGCTCATTACTGGTGGAGGGGCAGTCGGGTGTGTGTCAATAATTCTGACCCTCACCCCTCCGACCTAACACTGGGCTAGAGATTCTATTTAGGGACACTAGGCAAGAAAGAGAACTAGAGAGGAAGAAGTCAAGTGTCTCTATTCACAAATAACGTGCTCTTGTATACAGAAAAATTTAGAGAATCCATCAAAAGCTATTAGGACTAAAATAAAGTCAATTTTCAGAACACAAACTGTGTTTAAAAATTGTGTGTGTGTGTGTGTGTGTGTGTGTGTGTGTGTGTGTGCTGTATTGATGTGTGTATCTGAGTGCAAACACACATGTGTCACTGAAGGCTTGGGGAGATAGAGAACAACTTTCAGAATTGGGTCCTCTCTTTCCACTACCAGGCTTTTTCTTTTGGGCCACTAACCAGCTCCCAAATCATGACACAAAGACTTATTATTGGTTTTGAATGCTCAACCTAGCTTAGGCACATTTCTGGCTAGCTCTTTTAAATTAATCTGTTTATTTACCTTTTGCCTTAGGGTTTCTTATCTTTTCTTACTTTCTTGCTGTTTGGCTGGCGGCTGCCTGGCTTCTGGCCCTGGGAGTCTCCTTTTTTCTTCTTCTCTCGAGCCTAGAATTCTCCTATTTATTCTCTCTGCCTGCTAGCCCTGCCTGTCCTTTTCTCCTGTCTAGCTATTGACCATTCTGCTCTTTATTAGACCAATCAAGTGCCTTAGGCAGGCAAGGTGAAACAAATTGTAATACATCTTTTTATAATTAAACAAATGCAGCACAAACAAAAATAACACATCTTTATACAGTTAAAGCAATATTCCACAGCATAAACAAATGTAACACATCTTTACACGGTTAAAATAATATACCACAACACTCCACTACAGGAGTCGGGGGTCAAACCCAGAGTAAGCACCTTTATCCCTTGAGTCATTTCATTGGCCCTCAGCTTTATTTTCATACAAGTGCAATGAACAACCTGAAAAATAAGTTAGAAAACAACTCCATTCATGACTATATCAGAAGAATGAAATACTTAGGGACAAAATGAACAAAAGAATTGCAGAATTTCTACTCTAAAAACCATAGCACATATTTGAATGGAATTCTTGAAGGTCTGAGTAGGTAGAAAACCATCCCATGCTCTTAAAACAGATGGCCCACACCATTGTGAAAAGGCAGTGCTCTCCAAACTGAGCTACAGATTCAACACCATTACCTTGATAGTCACAGAAAACATCTTTGTATAAAACCAGGTAGAGTCTCAAGGGATCAAAAACAGCCCAAGAAATTCTGGCAAAGAATAAAATAGGAAGATGCATACTTTTTGCCTTAAAATTTACTACAGAGGATGGATACAAAATCTATATGATGCACGCGTGCGCGCGCGCGCACACACACACACACACACACACACACACACACACACATACACCAGGCAAAATGCACACATTCAATGTGCCCCCTCCCCAACTCAGTATAAAATTCAGAGTCCAAAAAAATGTATATGTCTCTGGTCAACTGATTTGTGACAGGTGTGCCCTAACCATAGTGGATAGAATGGTGTTCTTGGCAAACGGTGCTGGCATCCAACAGTGTAGCCACATGTCGAAATGTAAATTTGGACTCTTACTTCAATTTATGTATAAAACCCAGCTCAAAACAAAAGTAACAAAGACTATTGGGGTCCAGCCTGTCTACAGTCTTCTCCCAGAGTTCCAGAAGAGACACTACCAGCGGCGAAATAATCTGAGAGATACTTGAGTAAATCTACATACACGAAACTCTTTAGTCCATTCACCTTATTTTTCTGAGTCAATTCTCTCTCTACACAGCTTCTTTTCTGCTCTCATCCGTAGCTCATTTTCTGCCTGATATTTCTATCTTAATTCTCCTATCTAGTTCTTCCCCATCTCCCCTTATTTTTTTAGTCCTCCTCAAGTCTCTGAGGTTTACAGTTATATACCCATACAATAGCAATACTCTGGCTAAGGCATGGTCAACAGGCTTGAATGCCCTCAGGGTCAAAAGGAGGGGTGATAATATCCACACAAAGTACAGTAATTGTCATCTATCATAGCAACCCAAGAGGGAAGTGGCTAATGGGGAAAGAAGTCAACTAAATGCTAAATTCGGTTAATAGATCTGAAAAGGAGGATACATGTTCTCAAACTATATTCTTAGAAGTGGTTAGGTAAAAATGTTAGGATTCTATAAGTCACTGAGTGAAAATAAAACTGCCTTTTATTCCTATGGCCTGAAATCTATCTTGGCTGTGCTGTTCTCTGGCAGGGTGGGGGAAGTGCTTGGTAGCTAGGCAACCTGAGTCACAGCTTGACGTACCTGGTATGTAAAAGCCCTTTAGTTCTGAGTTAATTGTTAAAGGTAGATCTAAAACTAGAGCTAGCTCTTGGAAAGGGGAAGGCTAAGCTTAATTAGCATATCTGCCAGGCCTTCACTAACAGATAGTCTGGATGCTTATCTGTCTGCAGTCAGTTCTTAGAAAGTCTGAGAAGTATCTTAGATAAGAACTTTCATCCAGAGAAGGTCCTGGCCAGATATTGCTAATGACAATAATTACAGAAAGGCCTGAAATTAGGGGTCTGACTGTGTGACTGCTTTTAGTACAGTTTGGAGATGTTATCTAAATACTTTAATTGTCAAGGGGAAATTGTGCCCAATGAATGATCAAACACACTGTTCTAGGAATGGAAAAGCTACAATAGCACACCAGAAATTCATGGCAGGAAACGGCTAATATTCAAAAGCCAACATCACCAAGACTCCTTAAGTCTTGGCTTTATCCTCTGGAAAGGCCCTTGGCTTCTTCCAGGGATAGCTTTGTCATAGTCAGCTGAATTCCTACTTCATATATCTGTGGCCTGCAGCACAAAAGATATAGATGCAAGGTCTAAAAGCATGGAGGAAACCTTTAGAAGAAAACACAGGAATAAATTTTATGATATTAATATTCATGACATTAAAACCACGAAAGACAAAAATCAGAACATGTGAATTGGGCTTTGTCATGTTCTCTTGAAATTCATAGTCACTTTTTCTTTAATTACTGTTGCATAAATGTGTGTGTTTTTACATAAATATAACCTGCTTAGTCTGTATAATATTACTTGTACATAAGTATTTTCAGACTGACCATTGGTTATTGGAAACCAATGTGCTCTTCCCTGGATAGACTATTTCTCCAACTCTCAGCAACCTCTTTGTCTGGAGTTGAGGCCTCATGAGCTTTCCTCCATCCACAGACTTTCTTCTTAATGGGATGTATTTGTCGTAAGATTTCTTTGGAGAGAGTTGCACACAGTTGTGCATATACTGAAGACTTAGATGTAGCATGAATTTACATGAGAGAATTGTGCTGGCTCATTTACAGAACTTGATATCTGTGTTTGGTAAAGGATTCATACCTCCCTGAGAGCAAGGAGCATGTGGTGGATCAAAGATACTCACTTCGTGGCCGTAAAGAGGCACAGAGTGAGGGGATGATTACAGGATACACCCTCCAAAGCCACACCCTAGTGACCTACTTCCTCAAACTGGATCCCACTTCTGGGAGTTTCTGCCACCTTCCAGTAATCCTATCAGCAGGCAATCAAGCCTTTAGCTCAGGACCTTGGTGTGTGGGTTTATGATACTCCAATAATGCAATTTTCAAACAAAAAAAAAAAGCCCACCGAAAAGGAATCAAGAAACACAGAAATGAAGTGTATTCAGTAAAGCAGCACCCAGGAAGATTCTGGCCTCTGCATTCTGAGTAGCAGTGAGAGAAGGATGCATGGCCATCGGGTTACTCTTGACAGGTATTGATGTGCTCAATTCACACAGAAAATGATAAGTATACCTCTATATTTTTCTCCTTGATATTTTGAAATAGAAGAAATGCAAAGCCAGAGGCTATAAAGCATTTTGGTTTTATTGAAATTTTTTCATACAATATATTCTGATCATGCTTTTCTGCCATCCCAACTTCTCCCAGATCCTCCTCACCTCCCCACTCACCCAATTCCATACCCTTCTTTCTCTCCACAAGCATTCTTAAGAGGGCACATTCTACTTGACATTCTTTGTGTTCTTCTAAACCTGGTAGCATAGAGTAATGATCACTTTGCGTTTAGACAAAAGAAACACAGGAAACGTGTGATTGTACCTTACCTATGTTCCTAATTGTATTTTAAAATCTTACTTTGTCTCCCAGTAGAGAGCAAGCTCCACAATCCATTTATGCAACAAATGTCTATTGGGTCTTCACAGTATTCCAAGCACTGTGCTGGGAGCAAACTGCAAAATTTCACGTCTTTATAGAATTTATATTCTGTTAAGAGGAAATAGATCGGCACACTTAAGTAAATCATGGGGTGTGTTTGGGGCAGGGGGAGTTACATGGAGAAACAAACTATGAGACAATGATTCAATATGTTCGCACCTGCTTCCAGCCTTGGTGTCTGGAAGAGCTTCTGGCTCAGGGAAGCAATAAATGAATGAGTAGGTGCATTAGCATGGCTCAATCTGCATGCCTTCTAAGGCTTTGTGGTTTGCACTCTGGGCTGATTTGCTTTCCTTTTCTTCTCAGGAACAGAAAGTTTAATATCTGTCTCCCCACTGCTTGGGTTTGCTCTCTCAGAGGAGGGATAATGGATTGCTTAAGCACAAATATCTCTACAATGTCTGCATATTCTGTCTTCACATGTCAGCTTTGCTTATTATTTCTGAATACCTGAATGATATTTGTCTTTCTTTAGAATAATTTTAATTACACCGTCTTCTTTCACTGTGGCTTGAGGCTTTTTGCTCTGAGGAGTTCCCTACTATAGCTAATTCTGATGCTGTCTGTTAACTCCATCCTGGTGGTTCCTAGTACTTTTATATTCAGTCAAGATTTATTACATGTTAGTTGTTTTCAAGGCACTGTGCCAATCCGAAGGGTATTAAATAACGATGGACCCATCACAGGTGATGTTAGTGATCTTTCTCTACTGTCAATGGGAAATGTGATATCTAGGTCCTCTGCAAGATTCAGATCTCTGGCAGCTAAGATTGTTTCATTCACATTCAGCATCCTCAGAACCTTTCCAGTGGCTGGCACATGAATATGTATAACATGTTTGTTGAATAAATAAAAAAGTTGTTATCTAGTAACATCAATCAATTGTATATGCAAATAGCATGCCATTGTAACTGATTGAAGGTACAGTTTAGAACATCTCTGGATTGCTAGAGATTGGCTCACATTTTATGGATTCTTTCAGAACAACAGTATCGTTATGGAGGTTGATCAGATGACCCACAGCTTGACAGCAGCTCAGGAGCGTGTTTTCCTACTCAGACATCAGCCAACAAGATGAGTTAAGGCTGGGGAGCAATTCCTTTCTTCCTCAGAAATATTATTGCAACCACTCTCTCAGCCACCACCTCCCAGCTCTGCTAGCTAGTTCTTTATCTTTTAAGCCTTGCTAGATAATCCCATTTCTTCCTTTTGTCACCCTCTTTTAAAAGAAAACCAACAACAGGGTTTGTTAAGGCGTCTCACACGGTAATATAGTAGGTACGGTATCAGGGTACCAGGTAACAGTAAGTTCTTTGGCTGTTTATTTTCCTCATTGTGGATGGAAAGAGAAAATGCGGCGATGTCTCCTGTTGCTATGGTTACCAGGCATTTCAGCTAGTAAAATCCAGTTTAGTGAGACGACTTTTCTCTTGAATGTTCTATCTACCCAGCAAACTTTTTAATAGAATAAATTATAAGCCACATTAGAAGCTGTTATTTACAAACATTCTCCCAACTTTTTCCTGCAGCTTTACATTGCCTAAATCTCCTCCATCCATTCTATATATATATAAAAAAAAAATGAAGTGAAGAAATAAACCATAGCTCTATTTTTCTTCCCAGCAAAGCAGGAAACCAACACAGTTAATTCTACACAGTTTTATGTAAGGGTCACAACAGGTTTGGCCCAATTGTGATAATTGGCTTTTTTTTTAAAAAAAAAAAATCTTCAAAATCCTACTTAATTATAAAAAGCCATACAACCACCTTTTCATCATTCCATTGGCTCATTAAGAGTAATTTTAAGGTGTGTGAAGTGGAACAAAGCACTAAGCAAATTGGTTGTTATAAGGGAAAAGAATCAGAAAGGCTTCAAAAAAAAAAAAACTCAAAAGACATTCAAGGGTAAAAGAAATATCTGTCCCTGTGTGTGAAAGCAGTTAGGCTCTTTCTAAGAATACACACTTCCAAAATGTAAAATGCTGGTTAATCTTCATCCATACATTGTAGATGAATGATTTTAGAGATTTGTAACAGCAAAACCAGACACTGGGTCAGTGAGATGACTCAACAGGTAAGGGGGCTTGCCTCCACATCTAAGAACCCGAGTTCAGGTAAGGGTGCTTGCCTCCACGTCTAAGAACCCGAGTTCAGGTAAGGGTGCTTGCCTCCACATCTAAGAACCCGAGTTCAGGTAAGAGGGCTTGCCTCCACGTCTAAGAACCTGCACAGTAAACAGAGAGAACTGATTCTGGCAAAGTGTCTCTTGACCTCCACATGTACACAATGGCACCGACTTACACACACACACACACACACACACACTGTTTGAAACTCTTTCTTTGGTCCCTCATAATCTTTTGAAGGGGCTCAGGTTCATTGTATAAATTGAAAATTCTGCACAATAAACATTTTCTGGACTGTTTTTCTGGAGGCTGCCATGTTGGAGATGAAAGGGCCAGTTTATGTGTCACGGCAACTGGATTTTAGCCACAGCTGTGCCTCCAGCTGTGTGGCTTGCGATGAATCATTTAACCTCTGTGGTCTTCATTTCATCATCTGAAATTAGAGGTCAGACTATATTATTTTCTAAAGCCCCCTGACATCTTCAAATATCTACACTTCTTTGAAATGTATACACATCTCCATTTTTATCCGATTGATACCCAGCCCCGAGGTTAGAAACTGTTCTTAAATAGGCTTACTAAGTTCAAAACCAAATTTAAAAAAAAAAATAAGTTTCAAAAGTGCAAGCCTGCCAGCAGCTTGATTTCCATCTTGCACAGCATTTAAAACACTTTTACATTTACAGTGGAAAATAGGAATTAGCCTGCACTGAGGAGGATGGCTTCAAAACATTCAGCATTCATGATGCTTTCCCCAGCTGGGAAGTATGTCATCCTAATCCGGGGTAACAATAACCATCATCATTTCTTAGGACGTGCTGGATATTTGTTAAGTGCTTTATGTGGTCCAGGGCACCAGCCCTCACAGTGAACTATGAAACAGGTTTTATCACGTCTGTTTTACAGGTGAAAATGGACACAGTATGAACAAAGGGGGGGCCTCTGTCCTAAGGTGTGCGGCTAATGCATGGCAGAGCCAGGATTTGATTCCCTCCTGGTGCTTTTCTCCAAAGCATAGAAACACCGCTCTGCACGGTCTCCAGTCTTCTCTGTGTGTGACTTTTCCATGTGTTCTGCATTTAAATGGAAACTCCTGTTTCCCGTGTACTCCCCACCCCAGCAGTCCTCTGAGTGTCTGACCTCAGCGAAGGACATCATCTGTCACCCATGACAGAAAACTGGGAACTATGCCTATAGTTAGTTCATTTTCCCTCTCACCCACCTTACTCACTAAGTTCCATATGTAGCGCATTTAATAACTAAAAATGGGTACGTGGTCAGAGTCCCAGAGCAAACCTGGCTTATTATTAGGTACTTAGATGAAGGTGTGAGAAAATCAGGCTAGGCTACAGTAACCACTGGAACATGGAGGGACTAACGGCAGTAAAGGCTGATAACATCTGTAATGGGTTAAGGTGTGTCACACATACACACACACACACACACACACACACACACGCACACGCACTGATATATCGTGGTATCTGAACACTCAATATCTTGCCATTTGACCTTGCTTGGAGTCAGCCTCTTTCCAGAGCTAACTAAGCTAAAATGAAATCATGAAGGTAGACCCAAGTCCAGGCTGACTGGCGTCTTTAGAAAAAGGGGCAAGTTTGACACAAATACAGCCACACACACAAGAGAAAGCTGTGTGAACTCAGAGACAGAGAGCGGAATGGGTGCTATAAGACAAGGAACTCTAGATATCCAGGACATCCAGAAACTGGGCCACGTGAAGCAGATTTTCTCTGAAAGCCCCGAGAATCAGCCTGGTCTGTTCATCTCAGCCTCTAGTACTTTGAGACACTGTAGTTCTGATGTTTGAGCCACTCGGGATGCTCCTATAAAAAGCCACAGGAAACACGCAGTCTCCTTCAGTCTGAAAGTGCAGGAGAGGGTACAGGACTCCAGGAGGCAAGCAGTGGCCATGGCCATGACAGAAGGGCCACTTTCCGTGAAACCTGGACCAGGGAATACATTTCCCAGCTTTTCCATGGACTGTTTGCTTATGTTGAATAAGAGAATTTATATGAAAAAGCTACAATACCTGCTTGATTGATTTTCTTTGCTGATTATTTTCCAGAATAATGGGTTGTTTTACTAATAGCCCCTATGTATGACTCACTTTCAATACGTGATAAACAGTGTTTTGATGTTTTAACATACTTTGTGTATTACATCTCCTGCAAGCTATTTTAGTCTGTTTTTTTTTTTTTTTTGTAACACTAATAACTACTTGAGATAAGATCAGCTTAAAAGAGGAAATGTTTATTTGTGGTGAATTTTGATGGTTTCAGTCCGTGTCAGTTGGCCAGCAGTTTGGGAAACTATGCAGAGACTGTGCACCATGGCAGAAACCTGTGTTGGAGGATTCTCCTCATCTCATAGCAGCCAGGAAGCAAAGATGATGGAGGTGCTGGGATCCTAACATCCCCTTTAAGGACACACACTCAGCGACCTAGTGCCCTCCTATTAGGCCCTGACTCTTAAAGGTTTCACCACTTCCCAATAGTTCTATAGGCTGGGACCAACCCTCTACCACATGGGTCTTTATGGGACACTTATCCAAACCATAGCATTGCCATGTTCTTACTTAAATTATCTCTGGTTTGGGCCCAAAGTGTCTCTTCTGGTCAGGTCTTTTGTGATCTTCACATGCCCTAGAGCAGCAGTTCTCTCAACCTGTGGGTCATAACCCCTTTGGGGGTCAAATATCAGATATTTACATTACAATTCATAAGAGTAACAGAATTACAGTTATGAAGTAGCAATGGAATAATTTTATGGTTGGGGGTCACTGCAACATGAGGAACTGTATTAAAGGGTCGCAACATTAGGAAGGTTGAGAACCACTGCCCTAGAGGTTTCTGACATTCTCTCACCAGAAGGACAAAATGCCTAATCTCATCTTGGACATTTCTCATGCTGGACCTGAGATGAATCAGTTTTCTAAGGAGTTCTGGCTTAGTTTTGTGTTTTGTTTTCTTTTTCAGGAAATGACAGTGAATACAGTATGGACATTGTCTTCATCCCTTGGAAGAGTCCATTCCCTTTTTGAAGGACCCCTGGTGGGAGGGTGGTGGAGATGACTTTTCTCTGCATTTGAAGGATACCCAGCCTTGCTTCTGCTATCAGGCACCTGGCTTGTTGTCATGGCCTTGCTTTTCCTTAACAGGACCACTGGGCTACGTCAGAAAAACAGTCTCTTAAGGTATGAATCTTTTAATAAGAAGAGGCTACAGGTGGAATTCCATAACCCTCATTCAGATATCGAAGCTCTCAATTTCCAGTGTGGAAGCATTTGGGAGTCAAGGCATTTTGTAAGGTGGTTCTGTTTGCATTAAGTCATAATGGTGGGGTGTCTCATGGTAGAATTAGCACCTGAAGAAGAGACAAGAGCTTTGGATGTCCTCCCTTGTCCCCCCACCAGTACACATTGAGAAAAAGCCACTTGAGAATATTTTGCAGACAACTGTCTGTAAGACGAGAGGATATCCTTGCCATAAGGGAATTGCCTGGTGCTTTAATATTGAGCGTGGCTTAGTTGGAGATATGTCTTAGAGGTGCAAAAGGTAAAGGAGGGGGCAGCAGGAGATTTACATGTTCAAGGGCATGTGTTCTTTCATAGTGACATGAAGGGATGTAAGCTTTGTACATGTGAACGAAGCAAGTGTTCTACAGCGAAAATGGAAAGGATATGAGCTAGAATGACCATTTATCTAGTGTTTTTCATAAAATGACCCTTTTCATTTCAGATGCTTTCTGTAGTAACAGCTGTAACCAGCCTTGAGGTAGGAATGAGCCGGGTGAGTTCAAATGGTAGCAGGAAGACTGCAGCATTATGGGGATGAAAGACAATGGGAGACAACATCTCAGGCTTAGGAGGATGACACAATGTGGAAGCCATTTTAGGCCACAGTAAAAAGTGTGGGTTTACTCTAAGTGTGAATGCCCAGGTTGGGTGGACACAGGAGAGCCCTGGAATCTAATTTCCCCTCGGAACACACTTCTCTGGCTGTCATTCAGAGAATAGGAAAAGAAGACCTCCATTCAGGAGGTCATCACAGCTTGTCCAAGGAACATTGGGGTTCCTGAGGCTGAGGGCTCAGTGGGGTAGATGAAGAGAACAGCCGGATAAGGAATGCCTTTTTGAAGTAGGGTCAAGCTTCCTCAATGGCTCAGAAACAGGGGGGAGGAAAGAGGGACTCAAATGAAGATGGCTTCCTAGCTCTGGAGGAAATTGGGGGTGCTGGTGCCTTTCAATAAGAAGGATGGGGCTAAGGGAGTAACATCCGGTAAGAAAAAATGAAGGGTTTCTCTTGACTTGTGTGATATCCAGGTGGAAATATTTGTCATAGCTCTGCCTGGAATCTCTTGTTCCAGTCCTGAATCAGACGGCCCTCCCCCACTCTGTTCTACAAGCCATGATCCTATTCACCTTTCTAAAGCTTGGCTGGGGTCATATAACCCATCCAGTTAAAAGTACTCAGCACATCCCTATTGTCCCCAGACGCACACACCAATCTCAACTTGGTTTTCAATACTTAACAACTACGGTCCAGGTATTCCCGTTCTGCACTGCATCACGTGACTGCCATGTGTCTGCTCTACGGCCTAGTCAACTGGGTGACTTTCTCATCACTAAATATACCTTGGACCCTCGCTCACGTTTCCCTCAATTGGGAATCCCTTTCCCATCAATTTGGATTGTTGCTTATTTTTCCAAATATAATCTGATGGATGGCAGCTGTCACCAGACTTCAGTAACTCCAGCAGTTAAGTGAGACCACTTTTTCTATCCTTTTACAAGGTGGTGTTAAGATTATATGCATGTACTAGGACTCCACTAGGCTCTAAAGTTACTGACATATTCATTGTTGACCCAATTTAATAGAAAACTCCATGATAAAAATCAAATGTGCTTTCTTTTCACCTCTGTATTCTTTGAGCGTCTTTGAGCCTTATAAAATAAAATTCAAAAATAATATTTAGTGGTCAGTGTGCAGTACACACACCTGTATTTGTAGCATTTGGTAAGCTGAGGCAGAAAGATTGCTTGAGTGAAGAGTTTGAGACCAGCCTGAACAACAAAGCAAGTCCCTCCTCAATAATAATAACATTTAACAAATTGAAAAATCAATCGAATTATCCTTTGAGTCAATAATAGATTTGCATAGCAAACAAATAAATGACTCTACCCGGCCGATCTACCAGTCACACATTTTTAGGATTATAAGATCCAAAAGACATTTACAGACCAATGATAAGAATATATTCTTAATCCCCCCTCAAGATTAGTGTCATTAAAATGAGTTGTATAAATGAAGACTTGGGATGGAAGAGTCCAGCTTTCACCCACTCCTCAATACCTATCCTAACTATTCCCAACAATTTTAGAGTGAACCGTTCACTCCATTGTGAATTCTGTTAGGCCTAACCATAAATAATTCTGTTTGCTAGGAAATGCTTTTCCCTTAGAAGCATAAACCTGTCTCTTGACTACTTTCGACTGTAGGGTCTGTTTCTCCTACTACTTAGCAATCAGTCCCAATATTCAACCATGAAAGAGGCTGTCTTAGGGTCTCTCACACACTTTGGAGTGACCGGGCTAGCTTTCTCAGCCCCATGGTGTTAACTGGTCATCTGGAGGTTCGTCTAGACTCAGACACCCATATACTTGGTGGTCAACACCGACTTAATGGGAGCTCTGGAGGGATGTCAGTGTCTCCCTAGGTCCTTTGTCACAGTAGCCACTCCAGCTCCACTTGGTTCTAGAGGATAAGGGTGGCTATTTCAGGCTATCTCCACTACCTTCTGAGCAGTTGGGATAGTATTTCATGCTATCATCAATGGTCAAAGATTCCTGAAGCCTTGATGTATAACCAAGGGAACACATGTCCAACTTTATAAGGAACGAATGCCTTCTGATCCCAAAATAGAAAACAAGTAGGAAAGGTCCAACTGTCCCCTTCCCCATTGTTCTTTCTGTTTCCAGAACAGAGGTTATACGGTGGTCCCAGGGCCAGAGAGACATTGGTTAAAGATCCATATATGACTAACCTAGAGCAGATCACTTGAGTTCAAAAGACTGTGTTCTTACTGGAAACATCAGGCTGTAATGGTTGTTGGTTGGAGAAGATTCAGTGAGATAATAAATGTGATTGCATAACACAGAATGCCTGTTGCATAACAGAATGCCTGAGACAATTTTAAAATTTTAATTTCATAGTCCTATTACTATTGCTGCCCTTAGTAGTGTAAATAATTTTACTCTTTTATTTAAAAGTTAATTTTGCAACATTTTTGGGGGTGTCTAGAATTAATTTTATTAGTTATTTTACATCATATTATGTGCCTGTGAATGGGGCAAACACAGTATACCTCATACTTTGTTTGAAAACTAGTAATAATAAAAGCTGGATGTGGTGGCTTATGCCTAATAATCTCAGCCCTTGGGAGGCTGAGACAGGAGAATTCTATGAGTTTGAGGAGCCAGCCTGAGCTACAAAGTAAGTTCCAGGCCAGTCTGGGCTACTGTCTCAAAAGAAAGTTAGTCTTAATGCATGCAAAGTGGCTGGCAGATACCAGCATTCAAGAGACCACAGTGTTGCTATAGCAGGGTAGTGAGCAAGATTTCAAACCCAGGGCTTCTGATCTTTGTTCCATTGTTTTTTTTTTTTCCCCATGACTTCACTCAACAGAAAAAAATTCCTTCACAGTTTTGCCCCCATTTCTCCCATTTGCTCTCGATGCCCTTCTCAAGGAATGTGCAAATTGGAAAATAAATTCTCAAATCTCTGAAACAGTCAGGTTTTTTTTGTTGTTGTTTTGTTTTGTTTTTGTTTTTGCTTTTTGAGACAGGGTTTCTCTGTGTAGCTTTGGAGCCTGTTCTGGAACTCACTCTGTAGACCGGGCTGGCCTCGAACTCACAGAGATCCGCCTGCCTCTGCCTCTTGAGTGCTGGGATTAAAAGTGCGTGCCACCACCACCCGGCCAGGTTTTTTGCTTGTTTGTGTGTGTGTTTGTTTTTTAAAGGATCATGATGATAAGACATTGTAAGATGGCATTTTTCAGAATATGTTAAGACTCTGGTTTAGAGCTAAAAGAGGGATTTTAAGAGAATAAACGAAGATCAAATGCAACATTTGTAATCAACTAGGTCTTGGTGCAGTCAGAAATTCTGAGGGATTGACACTGGGTCTTTAGGGGTGCTGGGGTAACAGGGACACCAACTGAGCTTTAGTGACTCTCCCCAAGTGCCCACAGTCTTTCTGGAATTTAAGATGCATTTATAGTTTCAAATGCTCATTAATAAATATGTCATGCCAATGCTGTGGCCAATATAGTCAAGAAAAGTTATGAAGGCTCATAAATGCGTAGAACAAGGAGTCCGTCTCAGTAACCTTTAAGAGTCACAAAACCCACTATTTAAATTTTTGTTTAGTTTTAAAATCACATTATTTATTCATTCATTTATTTACTGTATTTGTAAGCATGTATATGTGTGTGCATGCTTTGGCACACCTTGGTGGTCAGAGGATAACTTGTAAGACTCAGTTCTTTCTTTCCAGTAGGTGGTTCCTGGGGATGGAACTCAGGCAGTCAGGCTTGGTGGCAGGTACCTCTACCAACTGAGCTACCTTATCACCCTGACCACTCAGATATTTTAAAGAATGTTTTGTATAGTTGAATCTAGGGAATTCAAGGAGAGAATGGGCTTTTAAAAATAACATCATTGAATATATTCTGCTGGAGAAAAGAACATGTCAGGTATAACTCTAAGTTGTACAAGAATAAAATTTTAGTGTGTGTGTGTGTGTGTGTGTGTGTGTGTGTGTGTGTGTGCACGCGCCATGCGCTTTTTTTCTGGAAGGCATAACTTCCCCATTTGACTAACTCCTCTTCCCACTGGTACTATTTTAGAGAATCTACAGGTTCACCTTTCCAACTTTAACATGTTATCTGAATAGATGGATGTGAATCTGGACACAAAGGCTCCCTGCAGAGCTCTTGGTAGAGGAGAACTGGTGTCCAGCCTTGAAGCAGACCAATTCCCCTGGTGAGCATACTGGTGAGCATACTTTTAACCACAATTCCCGCACTGAAGAACCAGGGCTTTCTCCCATCTCTAAGACGATCTGTGTTTTGTGTGCTTGGCAATTCAAGTTGTCTTTTTCTTCTTTCGTATATTCCACTTTTCCAGCTGGGGAAAGGCTCAGAACTCATTTATTTCTGGGCTTGGGAGTCTGTCTGGCCATCCCAACCCCAGAGCCACCGCTTCCTCACAAAACTGCCTTTGTGACAGGGCTCCTTGACAGCAGAGAAACCACTGGAGCCAGAAATTTCTTTCATCAGCTCTTGGGAGCTGTGACAAGACTTCTGGGAACTCACACCAGGCATTCTGATTGTCCAGTCAAGTTTCTATGGCTACATGGTCCACATTTTCCAATACTGACTTTGGAACACTTGGGGAAAGCTCCAAGAAATAATAATCGTTCTCCTGAAAGAAATGTCATTTCAGAAATGATTATAAATCACTTGTATCTGAGAACTCAGTGAAATGTCTCGTGCCATGGGGAGAGCTCCTAGTTTAGAGCGCAGGTGCCACGTGCTCATGGTCAAGGTTCACACTCACTGATGAAATGGTCTACAGATAGGTGATGCCCACCACATCAGAGTTTCCAATCAAAGTCATCCCAACAGAGTCAGAGGGCCAAAGGCAGGGGTCAAGCCTACGCAAAATGTAAGACCTAGTCCTTAAAACAGTTTGAAAGGGGCTGCAGAGATGACTCAGTGGTTAACAGAACTGACTGCTCTTCTAGAGGACCCTTGCTTGGTTTTATGCACCCACATTTAGCAGCCAGAACCTCCTGTACCTCCAGCTCCAATGCCCTCTTCTGGCATCTGTGGGCATCTACACACACGGCACATACATCACACACACACACACACGCACACACACACACACACACACACACACACACACACGAGAGAGAGAGAGAGAGAGAGAGAGAGAGAGAGAGAGAGAGAGAGAGAGAGAGAACAACAACAGTTTGAAGGAGCTATCAAATGGTAAAGTACAGAAACTCAAGAGCTATATGCTGGGTGTTGACACCTTAAGCTCAGTGTAATAGGCTTCTGCCTTGAGCTCACAAGGAAGTAAGCCTCTGGTTTTAAAAGCTTGGAGCTGCTATTCCTGAAGACTGGGAAATATAAACCTGTGGGCTTAGAAGCCCAGCTTGTATGAGTCTCAGGGCTATCAACACAAAGGAAGCTGCTCTGTGCCCACCAGGAACTTCTACCCGGATAGACTGAAAGAATCCTCAGCCAGCAGTTTGCTGCACACCTAGGGATGCACTCCTCTGCTCTGCAGTTTCCACCCCAGACACGAGGCTGGGAGTCTGTTCCCCATCCCTGGGAATAGCTCCAGAACAACCACTAGCCTCCTTTCTCCTACATTTATATTTCACTCACTCTGGAAGTTAGACTAGGATAACTCAAACTCATGGGCTGTGGAGGACCCTGCCTCCAGCATTTAGTGACTCCATTTTCTAGAAGAGGTCAGGCCTTAGGAAGACTTAAGAAGAAAGATAAAGTGTCCTGTCACACACTGATCGACCTTCCAGTTAAGTGACCAGAGAAACACTTGCTGCACTGTCTGGGCCATGGACTGAGTCTCTGTGGCACCTCAGCTGTGACAGAGCTGCAATCCCTCCCACTGGGGTCATGTCCTCAGAGTGCCTCCTCTGATTCTCCCTCAGACAACCCGTGTCCTCCAGAAGAAAGTGATCCCAAGCATTAATACTTCTAGCCAGATATGATATTGACTCTGCTTGTACCTCCTAACAGATTGGTGTCAATATTCCTATTTCCTAACATCTCTTTTTTTTCCATATTATTTGAATTGATTTTAATGTCTCGCTGGTTTATGCATTAATAAGTTACTGTTCCACACATGTTAATCCTTCACTGTTTGAATGCATGCAATGTTTTAAACTTTTTGAATGGTTATATTTGAGGTTAAGACTCCAGGTTTGGTGATCTTGCCTGTGATGTTCCTGCTAAAGGGTTGCCAAGCTCACCAGGACTTAATCAAAATGCTAGGGCTACACAGGCCGCTTTCAGATGTTCCTGCTTTGACTGGGGTGGTTTGATCCCCTTCAAAACACATGAGAACATTGCATGCTGCTGCTTTAGAGGTGAAATGAAACAGCAAATAGCTTTGAATGTAGAGAAAGGGCTTGGGGGTTGTACCAGAAACCTCTAATAATACAGAGCAAACTCAATGAAATCTGTGTCCTCAATGGCCAGACTTGGAGGAAGACCTCTTTACAGAGACCAAGGGTTGGACCTCATTACTCTGACCCTTGTCTTCCTGGTCATCTCTCCTTCAAGAACATTCTATCTGTCATGACCACCATTCTGCTTGGGTCCCTTCAAGCTGCTCAGATTTTTTTAAATATTTTTATTTTATAATTAACTTAATTTTACATATCAGCCACAGATTCCCCAGTCCTCCTTCCTCCCACCCCCAGCCCTTCCCCCCAATCCACCCCCCATTCCCACCTCCTTCAAGGCAAGGTCTCCCCTGGGGAGTCAGCCCAGCCTGGTAGACTCAGTTGAGGCAGGTCCAGTCCCCTCCTCCCTACACCAAGGCTGAGCAAAGTGTCCCAGCATAGGCCCCAGGCTCCAAAAAGCCAGCCCACGCACCAAGGACAGGTCCCAGTTCCACTGCCTGGGGCCCTCCCAAACAGATCAAGCTAATCAATTGTCTCACTTATCCAGAGAGCCAGGTCCAGTTCCATGGGAGTTCCTCAGCCATTGGTTCACAGTTCATGCATTTCTGCTAGTTTGGCTATTTGTCCCTGTGCCTTTTCCAATCGTGGTCTCAACATCTCTCGCTCATACAATCCCTCCTCTCTCTCTCGCCAACTGGACTCCTGGAGCCCCACCTGGGGCTTGGCTGTGGATCTCTGCATCCCCTTCCAACAGACACTGGATGAGAATTCTATCATGACAGCCAGGGTGCTCGGCCATCCGATCACCAGAGCAGGTCAGCTCAGGCACTCTCTCGACCATTGCCAGTAGTCCAAGCTGCTCAGATTTTAATAGTTCTTGAGAACACATGATTTCCTGGACATTTTCACAGCTATGGCTAGGAGTTAAAGCTGATGAGATGGTACTAGATGTCAAGAGAATAATGGAGCTTACAAAATATGGCCTCCCGCATGAGCCCTTGAGAGACCAGGCTTCCCATTCATCTTTGCTTTGTATTTCTGTCCTTGGGTTCACACTGCTGGGGATCATGATTGGTCATGTGCAAGAAAGCTCTGTGAGCTTGCTGCAAATACTGGCATTAGGCAATATGGAGACAGTTTGTCACCAGAAAATGGCCGTCTATAGGACCCTACCTCTCCCACATGGCTTCTGCCATCAAGTGTGCTATTTCTTCCATTTCTGCTGAACACCTCACCATGTCATTAGCTGCTGTAGCAAACACACAGACTCTGGCTTGAAACAACACAGGTTTATTATTTCACTGCTCTGGAGGTCAGAATCCAGCACAGGTCTCCCTGGCATCAACTCACAGTTTGGACAGGGCTGCATTCCTGAGGCTCTGAGAGAAAATACGTCTCTCCCTTTTCTGGATCTTCTAGGCTGCCCACATTTCTTGGTTCTCTCTTGCATCCTCAAAGTCAATGATGCCCTTCATTGTCCTCTTAACTGTAGTCACACCTCCCTCTGACCATAGCTGGAAAGGGTTCTTAGATTTTACTAATGTCAGGAGTGGGGTCCATCTGGGCAACCTTGGGTGAACACCTCATCTTGGAATCTTGAATCACATCTGAAATGTCCCTTTTGTCATACAAGGTAATGTTTATAGGTTCTGGAGATTGGGATATAGATGTCTTTGGAAGGCTATTCTACTTATCATGGACTGTTAATCTTGAGATTCTATAGAGAAAAACCAATTCCACCACTTTGAGCCAAATTTGAAGCAAGCTTTAAATATTAAATACTGACCAAGATGGGCTTTGGTCAGAACCACTCCCTGGAATTCCCAGCTGAATGGCCTGAGTGTTGTAGGGGCTTATAAAGATCACTGTACTTTCCCATGAGGCTTTGTTATTTTTCAAGAACTACAACTCCCAGCATCCCAGGAAGTTACCTGGTCCTTGGGGAGGTGGGAGTTATGGGTTAATTTCTGGTCTTACAGATCATGCAGACTGTATTTGAAGGGAAGAAAAATTCTACCTAAAATATAAAATGACTTCTGCCTTCCGGGGATATGATGTTACTCTTTTCCAGAGTAAGGCTTCTTGTTTTGTTTTAATTTTCTAAGGATAATGCTGGTGTTTTCACTCAGCCATTTGCTCTTACTATGAGCTTTAATATGATTAGAAAATTTCAGAAAAGGAGAAAGATGTTCCAGATAGCTGTACCTAAGAATACACATGAAGTGTCCCTCACAGTCCTTGACAACTCATTTACACATTGAAGTTTGCTTTTATTTCTTTGTTGACAGGGTCTCACTATGTTCCCTTGGCTGGCCTGGAACTCACAGTGTAGAACAGACTGGCCTCAAATTCACAGGGATTTGCCTGCCTCTGCCTCAAGTACTGGGATAAAAGTCTTGAGCCACCATATCTGGCTTTACACACTGAAATTTTAAACCCTCTAATGTAGGCTTTCCAATGTGACTGAAATTCCACAGTCATTCTTTCTTGGTGGCCGTTTACTGTGGGTGTGCTGTAGTAGTGGCTGTGTGTGTCTATAGTGTCCCCCTGATTTCTTTCTCAGTATGTTTGTCATTGGTATATATAAGGTTCCTACTTTTTGTGTGTGTCTTAGTTAGGGTTTTCTATTACTGTGAGGAGACGCCATGACCACAGGAATTCTTATAAAGAAAACATTTAATTGAGGTGGCTCACTTACAGTTTCAGAGGTTCAGTCAATTATCATCATGGTAGGGAGCATGGCAGCATGCAGATAAGATGTGGTGCTGAAGCTGAGAGTCCTTACATCCTGATTCAGTGGCAACAGGAAGTTGACTGACTCACTGGGTGATATCCTGAGCATAAGAAACCTCAAAGCCCTCTACAGTGACACAATTCCTCTAACAAGGCAGATACCCACTCCAACAAAGCCACACCTCCTAATAGAGCCACTCCCTATGAGATTATGGGGGTGAAATACATTCAAATTATCACAGTGTGTTAATGTTGTCCCTGCCACATTGCTGAAAACATTTATCAGCTTAAGCCTTTTATGGTGATGTCATTAGGGTTTCCTACACATAGAATCAAGTCATCTGCAATAGGGGTACTTAACAGCCTTTCCTGTTTTTATCCTTCTGTTTTCTTCCCTTTTCTTACAACTAAGACTCCAAGCTCTCTATTGACTAGAGGTGGAGAGAGCCGATACCCTTTACCTTCTAAGAACTTCATAAGAATAGTTTAGAAGTTTTCCTCCTATGTCTATTTCATGGAATAAATTAGGCATTTGGGGTGTCCTTGAAGGTCTGGAAGAATTCTGGAGAAACTCTACCTGGTCCCAGCCGTTTTGAGGTGGGAGACTCTCTATTAAATGCTTTAGTGTTGTTGCTGGTTACAGAGCTATTTAAATTATTCATGTAATCATTTCACCTTGTCTTAATTTTGGTGTTTCACACACATCTAGAAATTCAGCCACTTCTTTTAAGTTTTTCAACTTAGTGGAGTTTAAGTTTTTAAGGTATGTTCTTATTATTTTCTGAATTTTATTGTCACCTTTTGCAATGTCTTCCCTTTCTCTTCTAATTTTACTAACCCAGGTCTTCTCTCTCTTGGTTTTGGTTAATTTGCCCAAGTGTTTATTAATCTTCCCTATTGTCATTGATATTTAGCTTTTTTATTGTGATCAAATAGAATACAAAATCTTATTTCAATTTCTTGTATATTATGACACTTTATTTGTGTCTTAATATGTGATCAATTTTGGAGACAGTTCTTTTATGAAGTTAGTCCTATTCATGTTTGATGATACTATTTTTAAACTATAGTCTCTTCTTGGTGGGTTGTTCTTGTAATCAGTATAGAGTGATTATCTGTCTAACTTATCTCTTCTGACTAATTTTGGTTTGAAATAGAGTTTGTTAGACATTAGAATAGCTATGCTTGCTTGTTTCTTATTTACAGTTGCTTAGACTAACGTTTTTAATACTTTTATCCTAAGATGATCTCTATCTTTGATAGTGAAGTGTATTTCTTGGTAGGAGAAAGAAGATGGATCTTAATCCAATCTGCTGGTCAGTGTTTTATTGGAGAATTGAGATCATTGAAAGTTTTTGTTATCCTGTCATTTTGTTTCTTTTTTGATATTTTCCTGGACTTCTTTTGATTAACTGATCGCCTGTTGCTTAGTAATCTCTCATGTCCTCTTTGGTATGTTTATTTTCTTCTTCAGTCCTATTTCTTCAATTATCTTCTTTATAGTAGCTTAGGTATAATAAATTTCTTTAGTCTGTTTTTATCATGTTAATTTTAAATTTTCATTTAATTATAATAGATAGTTGTGCTGTGTATAATAGTCTATGAACTTGGAATAATCATTCTAAGTCCTTTTGGCTTTAAATGCTGTTAAATATTTCCTGGTGGGCCTGTCTTTATAAGTGACTTGACACTTCTTTATGCACTTTTTGGTACTTTTCATTATTCTGTGGTTTTGCTGTTTAACTATAAAATGCTACAGGGTTTGTCTTATGTTGTCTTGTATAATTGGTGTTCTAGAGGCTGTTCAGTTTCTGGATGGGCATCTCCTTCAGGTTTGGTAACATTTTTTTCTATAATTTTACTGGAAATATTTTCTCTGCCTTTGGTGTGAATCTCATCCCCTATCTTCCTATGCCCAGAGAAGATTTGGTGTTTTCATACACACAGAGAGAGAGAGAGAGAGAGAGAGAGAGAGAGAGAGAGAGAGAGAGAAAGAGAGATTTATCATTGACCTTCATTAAGTAATTTAATTCCTCTATGTTATCTTCAAACCCCGATACTGTTTTAAACAAGCCCACGTTCTATTGGTGAAGCTTTCCTCTATTGGTGAAGTTTTCCTGTATTGGTGAAGCTTTCTTCTAAAGTTTTTATTGAGTTTTTTTTTTTACTTCCAACACCACTTGGGTTTGGCTTCTCCTCAACAATTCTGTATTGAATTTTCTTCTCATATCTTAAATTGTCATCCTCACTTCATTCAGATCTTTGTTTTTGTTCTCTGGAGTACATTTATATCTTCTTTGAATTGTCAAACATAAAATCATTGTTCTGAAGTCTTTGGTGTTGTGGAATATTATTTTAATTACACAAAGATGTGTTACACTTGCTTATGCTGCAGAATATTACTTTCACTGTGTAAAGGTGTATTACTTTTGCTTGTGCAGCATTTGTTTAATGATGTAAGGATGTGTGTTGAATTGTGTAAAGATGTGTTGTATCTGTTCCACCTTGCCTGCCTAAGCCACCTGATTGGTCTAAAAAAAATAAAAAATGCTGAACTGCCAATAGCTAGGCAGGAGAGGGGATAGGCGGGGCTGGAAGGCAGAGAGAATATATAGGAGGAGAAATCTAGGTTCAAGGTAGAGAAGAAGGAGGAGAGAATGAGGGACATGCCCAGGGCCAGAAGCCAGGCAGCTGTCAACCAGCCAGACATAGAGGCAGCAAGAAAGTAAGAAAAGGTAAAAAGCCCCCAGGCAAAAGGTAGATAAAGAAAAACGGGTTAATTTAAGTTAAAAGAGCTAGCCAGAATCATGTCTAAACTAGGCTGAGCATTCAAAACTAAAAAGAAGTCTGTGTGTCATGATTTGGGAGCTGGTTGGTGGCCCCAAAGAAAAAGCCTGTAGAGTCTGGAAGGTCTCCCCGGTCACTCTTACTGGGGGCTATGGGATTAGTAATTCTGGGAGGAGTTGTGTTGTTTGCGATTTTGTTTCTGCCCTGGAACTTGTGTATTTGGAAGTAGCTTGTTAGATGAGGCTTTCTTTTCTTTCTCTCTTCCTTTCACTCATGTCAGTGAATGCATTTCTTTCATTGAAAGCATTTACAGTGTTCAAAAGAAGACTCAGTCAGAGTAGGTGGAGAGGTCATTTTCCTCTGGAACTGGTATTTTGGCCTTCAGGCTCTATCTCTAGTTATCTCCTGAAAGTCAGCTACTGTCAGCACTAACAGTTGCTATCCAGGGGTCAAAACACCCCCGATGGTCTCTGCTTCTGCTGCTGTTTGGTGTGGCTCTCTCTCCACACCTGAATATTCTACTTTGGGTTAACTCCGACCCAATCCTCATTTCCACAAGTAGTATGGAATTCCGTGTACCTGCGTCATCTACCTCCTTCCTGAGTCTGCAGCTTCCATCATGAGTTGTGAAACTCGCCTGGACATATGTTACTTCCCTGGGTCTCCCCTTATATTTATAATTCCATTCACAATTGCTCCACCCTCATGACCCAATCACTTCTCAAATGCCTTGCCTCAATACCATCGTGGTGGGGACTAGGGTTCAACACATGAATCAGGGGACACCAACTTTCAGTCGATAATGAAATGTGTTACTTATTCTCATCTCTGACATTTTCATGTGATTTAATTATGCGAAGCAGATGCCCCTGAAAGCTTTGAAAGACAGAAGTTCATATCATGGGGCTGTTTCTGGGCAAACATGGGAGGCAGATGTTTGGGCTCTCTGTAGTAATTGCAGCTGAAGGCTCGGTGGCTTTGTGGGTGACAAGAGGCAGGATGTGGAACACCCACTTTCACAGACAGCAGCAGAGGTAGTGGGTGGCCTTCTGACTGTAGCAGAAGCTATGAAGTGTGGCTCTGGAAGCTGACCCTGGAAGCTCAGCCTAGTGGATAAAATCTAAGAGTAAAGGAAGGTTCCTGGGTCAGATGGTAAAACATGACAACAGGTGTGTGCTTTCTGCTTGGATTTGCCAGGGGTGTTTCTATATTGTACTAATGTGCTCTGGTGTGTATGTATCCTCTCTGGAAATAGTCATAGCCCAAACTATGAGAATGTTCAGTGGTTTTGTTTCTTGCTACATGGGGATGTTTACACAGACAACTTTATGTCAACATAGACGGCTACAGGGATAGGAACTGAGGCAGACAATACAAGTCATATAATGATCCCCACTATCTGTGAGGTCTCATAGCACACATTATTTTTTCCTATTTTAATATGCACCATGCTTTTGAACTTGAGATTCCTCAAAATATTGACCATGCGCCGCCCTCCCTTTGCTTAGACTCATTTAAAGTGGATGTTTGCCCGTAGCCGAGATGGACTGTTTCTTTAAATGAGATTGAAATATGATCCTAAAGAAACAAATACTGGGGCATAAACTTTAAATAAGTAGTTCACTTAGTGTAATTTTCCCTCTCCCCTAATCAATTTGTGGTTATTGATTTTTGCCCTGTAGATATTGAGGTAAGGTCAAACTTAAGGCTGAATGGTTATTTCTGTTCTGAACCACAGCCACAATTTCATTCTATCAAATCTTTCAATACTGTGAAATCAACTCAAGTTAGCAGCCTGCAGTTGGTAGGTCAGAAATACATTAAGAGAAGAAGTTCCAGAGGTGGGAACACGTATTCATTGCTGGTGGGAATATAAACTGGTACAGCCACTGTGGAAATCAATGTGGAGGTTCTGCAAAAAGCTGAAAATATATCTACCAAAAATTCAGCTATACTCCTCTTGGGCATATAGCTAAAGAACTCCATGTCTTACCATGGAGTTATTTGCTCATCCATGTTCACTGATTCTTAATAGCCAGAAACTTGGAACTGGTCTAGCAAACAACTGTAATAATACCCCCATGTCATTCTCATCTCCACCACTGGGTGGCAGCCAGCTGCCAGGTGCCAAATTGGCTACACTGACAATTTTCTTGGGACTGTGTATGGCTTCCCCGTGCATCACTTTCTGGGAGTCAGCTTTCTCCATCACAGCCTTGCTGAAAGCATGAAGTAGGGGCTCATGTTTGACCCTGTGACCTCTGCTTTCTCAAGTACTTCTGCTCTTCAAATCCTTTCTTTTGTCCTTAGAGGACTCCGTCACTGACTAGCCAGTGGTTCACTAGATTTGTTCTCCAAAAAGTAAAGTGACAAAGAGACCATACAGCTGGTCATGAGGAGTGGAGTCCAGATGGCCAAAGCACTAGTCACCAAAGGAGGAAAAGAAGACGGATTTGACTCCATCAAATGTAAAAGTGTGCATCAAGGAACACTACCAAGTAAGTAAAAGGCAACCTTAGAGCGGAAAGTAAGTTTGCAAATCACACATGAGGTGGGGTCAAGAGTAAAGAATTCTTATGGTGCAGCAACAAATAGGCTGGAATTCATTAGAATAATCTAATTTAGATATGGGGAGAGGGTCTGACAAGATCCTTATTCATAAAAGATGACAGGGAGCATGAAATCTGCATGGAGTAATATCTGCAGCCAGGCATTGTAGAGAGCCATCCCTTCCAAATGAGCGTCTACTGAAGGCTTGCTATGTGTGTCAGGCATTAAAGACACACAGAACAATAGGACATAGCCCCTCCTCCATAGTGAGGCAAGAAACTGGCTTGGGTTACACAGGTAGAGAGAAATGTGAAAGGTAGAGATGTGGCTCATGCCTGGAGAGGTTTGTATTCTAATGGAGAATGGCTGTTAAATAAAAACACAAACAGAACATTAGATGTAAGCAGAAACTGAGTTGAAATAAAGGTGGGTTTTTATGCAAATGATGACTATTGAGCTGAGTTTGTTTGATGGAAAAGTGTGCTGAGAATTGCAGAGATGACAAGCCCTCAGGATCTGGAGGGATAGATTCTGGGTGAGGGCTCAGAGCACTGCAATACTCATACATGCTTGATCTCTGGCTGACTGCCTATCTATGTTTCTCTAGGCCTCAGTTTCCCTGATTTTAGAGATGAGGAGACCATTTGGATCATTCCCTAGAGCTATTTAAGATTTTTGTTGTTGTTGTTGTTGTTGTTGTCGTTTTTTCAAGATAGGATTTCTCTGTGAAACAGTCCTGGCTGTCCTGGAACTCACTCTGTAGACCAGGCTGGCCTCAAACTCACAAAGATCCACCTGGCTTTGCCTGCTGTGTAAGATTTTTATAGGTTGCTTTTCTTATAGTTATGGAAGACAGGATATATTTAAATAAGGTAGGAAAGTTGTGGGGGAAAGAATATAAACCAAGTTTCTGTCTGACTTGGAGCCATTATTGGCATCTGAAAAGGTGTGTTTCACAGGCTGATCTTTAGGAGGTTGTAAGACTGACAGGATTTTAATGAGCAGTCCGGACAGGAGGAGGGAGATGCAAGGCCACATGTTATTGATTGTGACTGAATGCTCCCTGTACTGTCTAACTCCTTGGCATGATACACTTGTGACTCAGTCTGAATAGCAGGAGTTGTCCTGGAGACATACAACATGTCCATTGTTTGTTTTGAGACAGGGTCTTACTATGTAGTTCAGGCAGACCTCCATCCCCAAACCTTTTGCTTCAGTGTGAATGCTGCGATAGAACACAATCACTACCATGCCTGGCTGACAGACATTGAAGAAAGACAGCTGATTTTCCTTGCTGTAGTATGCACAGAGGCAAGTGTAGTTGGAAGTTTTCCTGTGTCCCAGCTGGCTGGCCATCGGGACAAATCTCTCCCACTTGCCTCCCCCAAGTAAATACACAGAGGCTTATATTAATTGTAACTTCTTGCCCATAAGCTCAGGCTTATTACTAACTGTTACACTTAAACTAACCCATAATTCTTATCTATGTTTAGTCACGTGGCTTGGTACCTTTTCTCAGTTCTGCCTTGTCATCTTGCTTCCTCTGTGTCTGGCTGGCAGCTCCTGACTCAGCCCTGCTCTTCCCAGAATTATCCTCTCTGCTTGCCCTGCCTATACTTCCTGTCTGGCTACTGGCCAATCAGTGTTTTATTTATCAACCAATCAGAGCAACACATAGTCATGGCATACAGAACGACATTCCACAGCAGGCAAGATGGAGAGGAAGATGAAAATGGCTCCCACTAGCCAAAGCTCAGAGCGCATCCTCTGGTCACATGATGTCCTCTTTACCTGTTTAGTCCTTTTTCCTGCACTCACTTTCTCCTCAATACCAAAAGACTACGTACACAATACATATATGAACGTTCAATTGGAAATCAGAAAAATAAGTTTTAAGACAAAGAACTGAAAAGCATAACGAGGGCTTGGCTGTCAGCAATGCCCTCATAACCTGAGTTCTTTTCATTCCCCTTCCACAATGTCTGCTTTTCAAAGGAGCTCTTCTTGGAGTCTCAAGATGGCTGCAAGCCCTGATCTGTGGGCTCCCTGTCCGTCTCTACAGCCTAGAGAAATTTCATCCCAACATCCCCCATGGGAGTCCTGAGATCTCTCTGCTAATCTCACTGAGGTCACGTGCTCACTGTTAACCTAGTTGAGGTGGCTGTGAGGTGAAGGCAAAGGTCCACAGCCATGGCCACATGCTGCATGCCTCTGGGTGGAATGGAATTTTCATTTCTGAGGCCACGTAGCTCTCCTAAATTAAACCAGAGGTCTGTCCTTTATTCGTGTATTTTCAAGAACAACAAATTATTTCAGGCCCCACTTCCAGGAGCACCTTAGGTTTATCTCTAGTTGTTACTCTGATTTTTCTAAGCCTAAGCACTCCTACTTATAACAGAGTACTAACTCTAAACAAGAACCATGTGGAAGGGTCCAGAACTGTGTGGATGCATGTGGTCAGAAATGCATGGACACAAAAATGCGGGCAGTGGTGAAGACTGCTTTTTCCTATAATAGTGATGAGGTGATGTCACGATCCCAACTCTCCAAACATCTGTTGGGAGGCTCCTGTTGCTAAAAGTGGAAAGGCTGATTAGAGGACAAAGATCTCAGGGCCTCCACTCACTTCCAACCAAAAGGGAAAGCCAGTTGGTGTCACAGAAGGTACGGTGACTATAGGAGGAGGTGACTGAATCATCTCGGAATTCATAATGGCAGGGAAGAGGAACAAATGGGCATGTTCAGACACACCCACTGGCTTTTCTTTTTTTAATCTGAGAACAGTAAAATGAGTTTGTAGTGTGTTTCTAAAAGAGACCATCATTTAAGAAGAATATATAGCTTAAAAAAAAAAAAGAATGCTTACTTGGTAATCTTGGGTTATCCTAATGAGAAGGATACAGGGAGTATCCACTTGGAACCATCCAGCGGAGATTTAGAAAGAACAGAAACAGAATTTTGAAGGAAGGGTACATGGTCAAGGCTGAGCATGAGACCCTGGGCACAGACATTGTACCAGTGAAATACACTGAAAGGCCAGCTGTGAATAAATTGAAACTTTAAAAATATTAAGACCACAGCGGCTCCTTTTTTTTTTTTAAAGTGAGAAGATGACGAAGTGAGGAAAGGTCGTCAGAGTAGGCATTGTCAAATTAGATGTCAAAAAGAAGTAGATCTATACAGCTGCTGCTTTGCTTGCCTCTCCCCCTCTGAGAAAAGGCTTTTCAACACAGAAGGGCTAGCATTGCAGAGAAAACTATTCCAAAAGAACAAATACCCCCAGCAAGAACACTAGCCCATCAGAATCCATTTCTGTAACAAAGACAAATAAATGAGATCCTAAGATAATGGAGCCACTATCTTGAGTGACGGGTCTTGGGGAGTGTGGTAGGCAGAACAATGGCCTCTTTCAAAGAAAGCGGCATCATAATCCCTGAAACCTGTGACTTTGTGACCTCACGTGGCAAATAGGGCTTTATAGATGCGATTAAGGCTCTTGAGAAGGAAAGATCCAACTGTCTAAATGGGTCCATTGTAATCACAAACGTTCTTATGAGAGGGAGGTTGGAGGGTCAAAGAAGGCAAGGATGGTGTGAGGATGGAAACAATGGTTGGAATGATGCCTCTGATGGCTGGGGGCGTGATCCAGGAAATGCGAACAGCATCTAGAAATGGGAAAGGCAAGGGCAGGGTCATCCCTTAAGAGCATCTAGGAGGAACCAGCCCCGCTAACACCTTTATTTTAACTGTTTTGATTTTCCACTCTTCAAAGCTCAATACAACAAATCTGTGTTGTTTGAAGCCAGGAAGTCCATGGCAACATGTTTCAGCAGCAACAGGAAACTAATACAGTCTTGGTGCTTCAGAACTAAAAAACCACTGTAAAGAGGAATGGTACGGAAGGATGGTGACAGGCACACCCCAGTATTATGAGGTGTTATAGTAAGCACAAACTTAGTGCTCATCATTGATGAAAGTTTGGATTTGCTTACTCAAGAAGTGGTTTGAAGATACTTAGAAAAGTGGGTTAAACCAGAAGCAAGCATATGCAAAGCATCTATTATCTCCAAACACGGTGATTCTGGTTTTAAAGTTATTAGGCTTATTCTCAAGGACATGTCTGTATCAAGCAAATAAAGGACTAAAAAAAGAATAGAATTCCCAATGATACTCATTTGTAGACAAGACAAACAAATGTAGACCAAGTCATGAAAAATTTAGGGAGATTCATAGTTGACTGAACAGATGTACCAGGATGTGTTGATTAATGGATCAGAGCCATTTTGGAAAAATCAAAAGCTAAAGGGAGAGCAGTCTCCTCTGCTATCCTTTATCGATAATATTAATGATTCTGTAAAGTACATCCTCACTCTATGGGTGTCTCTGTAAATTACATCCTTTCTATATTTTGTGGATGAAAACGGTGTTAAAAACGTGACTAAAAAGAGTTCGTATTCAAAAAGTCTTCCTAGATTAAAAAAAGGCGAACAGAAGCTAAATGTGAGACAGAAAGGGAATGACTGGGAACTCTGGCATCAGGTTTAAAAGTGTGAAAGTGAGCACAGATGAAGGAGACCTAAAATGGTGGGGACTCTTATTTCAGAACAACATACACAGTGATTTGAGTTGATGATGAATGGAATTTAGGGAGAATGTGATCTAATTCTAGCTTCATCGTGATGACCGTTTGGGAAGCTATGCCCTGGACTCAACTGATACTGGAGGAAGTATCAAGTTTTACTTACCACACAAGCCGAATGTAATGTGAAGAGTTCTGAAGAACTAAGTATGTAGAGTGTGTGCTTGGGTTAAAGAGAACAGCTGGGCCATCGTGGGGATCTGTCACTGGAGATGTGAGAAGAATCCACAGCTGCAGTGACTAGGCTCCTCAAGTCTAAGTCCGAAGTGTGCATCTCATCTTGATGGCAGAGATATGTTAGATTTGAATATACAATGGTCCCCATAGACCTGAGATTATTCTCAATCTTTATTGCCCAGAAAGTGGTGCTATGGAGAGGTTGTGGAACTTCAGAAAGTAGGCCTGAGCTGGAGGAAGTGGATCTCTGGCCAACCCTGTCACTCTCCTTCTGCTTGCTGTAAACTACAGTGTAGACAGCTGTCCTCCATCACACCATCCCATCTCCATCATGTTCCTCCACAGCACATGGGACCAAGCAGCTAAGGCATGCACCCTATGAAACAGTGAGCCCAAATACATCATTCTCCCTTCAAGCGGTTCTTGGATCACAGAAACGAAAAGTAACTAATACAAGAGTCTAAGAAGTAAAAAGCAGAAGAGGCTAGGTAGAGTTATGTTTCTGAGGTTAGATGAGACTTATTAACACACTTGGTGGACAAGTGCTCAGGGTCTTGTCTTGAAGATAGAATGCTGGTCTTCAGTTTCCTTGTGTCTAACTATGGGCAGAATCTTATACATCTCTGTGTCAGTTTCCTAATCTTTAAATGTACCTAAAGACAGTGTCTACATATACAATTAAGAGAGGAATTAAGTAAGTTAAACTATACGAAGTGCATACAATTGTTTCTAGCATGCAGTGGATCTGAGCAAAAACTAGCAAGTAGCTGTTGTTATTCAAACTTTGGGTGCATGGGCAATAAGAATTCAGAAAGGAAAGAAGAGTCATATATAGCATGATGGAGGCCAAAACCCAGGGGCTTTGCTGTGTAGCTGAACTCTGACCCAGCTGCTCTTGGCTGTTCTGTAGCATGCCAACCTTTGCTCCTGCCATGGCTGCAGGGTGGAGTCTGCAAGGTCCTCACTGTCTGAAGCCTTCCCCTTCACAAAGGCCCAGAGTGATGTTCATAACCTTTGGCTTTTACATTACATTTCCTTATCTGTTTTCTCATGTGTGCACATATCTCACTCTATCAAGTTTGGGTACTGTCTTATATATGAATTTCTATCTCCTACAGCATCCGGCAGAGTGGCATACAGATAGTGGTATTCCAAACTGAATATAGCTCTCTAGCATGCACTGAGGATGGTTTTCAGGGCTTCCCCTCCCTCACGGGTGTCAAACGGCCGGTACTCAAGTCCCTTTTGCAGAATGGCATAGTATTTGCCATTAACCCATACGCACCCTCCCCTAAACTTTAAATCATTTTGACATTACTTCCAAAACCTATTGCAATATAAATGCTATATAAATAGCCACTACTCTGTATCGTTTAAGAAACAAAAGAAAAATGTTCGTTCAGGTTCAGTTTAGACACTAGTTTTCCCCTCATAATTTTGATCTTCAGTTGCCTGAGTTCTTAGAAGCAAAGGCTATACAACTGAAAATAGGAATCAGGCCAAACTAATGATGGAGTTGTGTAGCTTGTCTTGGGGAGAGTGGCAGCACCTGCAATGGTGGCAGAGATATATACAAAGGATGGGTTACTTTGCCCCAGAAGCTCATGAGTTCAATTTTGGGGTACAGTGAGGTCATAACTTACTTTGACTTAAGTTACAAAAGCACTAAGACAGAACTCAATTCTTTGGTTCCTTTTGTCCTCTTTCATCAAGCACAGATGAAATTATTCAATATATTCATGATGTCATGAATATTCATGAATGTTCATTATTAAAAATAATGTCTTCTGGTCATGTGAGGTGGTAGCAGTTCCATTTGTGTTTTTCCAAAGAGTACTGTGAAATGATTAAAATCCTCAATGCTCATGATTGGGTTGGTGTATGATTACATGGAATCTAGTCAGAGATGTGCACTGAGTTTAGATATGACATTTAATGCTTGAGGTACCTTGCGGTGATATTTCTCTTTCCTTGGTGATAACCTTTTGATGTAACCTTCGGGAGACATGTCCATCAGTGGGCAAATATGAATACATGAAACTGCCTTTTATTACAGTTGGGCTTTGAAGACAGCTCAGGAGGAGAAGGCAGGGTGAGCTCTCACATTCTTTTTAATCCCCCCTTTGCTCATAATGATGTGCATGCTTTCTGTACTATCCCAAATACCCACACAGGGAGAAAAAAAGAATACTACAGGGATGCTCTTTATTATCTCAGTAAATGTAGACTACTCAATCAACCACCAGATTTAAAGATGGGGTAAAAAGAGGACCATCAGTCTGACACAGTGTGCAATTATCATGGCTATAAATCAGAAGACACATCCTAAAAACATCAATTTGCTCTGGAGGGGAAAGTGGAAACCAAAAATGCAATGTTTCACTTTCCTAGACTTAAGAGATGTTTTTCATGACTGACGAATGTAGAAGCCAGCAAATGAAAGAAACAACCCATTAGGCAGAAAATGTAAGTTTCGTCACAGGAACATTCTGGCCATGTGGTAACAGTCAACAGACAATATGGTTGATAGAAAGGAGCCACGAGTGGAGCTCAGAGAGGGATACCACAGGCCCTTCACCTCAAATGCCTGAGTCAGGCTGCCTTGTTTTGTTGACACTGGTGTCAAGGAAAAAGAAGATCATGAATCTGGACATCATTCCTCCTAATATCAACCATCTGCCCAAACGTAACCTATTTAGTTCCTGGCTGACATTCAGCTTGTGTGGCTCTTTCCTTCATAGTGATTATGAAGTATCCCTACTGGTGACTGGGACTCACTAATGTCACAGAATAGTAGTTTGGAGGCTGGTTTCCAATTCTTTAATGACAGGTTCCCTTCCCTGCCATGAGAATTTAGATATTAAAATTCCAAGAGGGTGGCCAGGCAAGCCCATGTTCCTTGTGGAACTCTCCCAAATGAGACCTGTTTTGAAAACTATTTTTAGAAGATTAGCATGAAGAGTTGAACAAAAGGGTACAAGGCCAAGGTTAAATACCTCTGGCAGGAAGGGAAAAGGGACCGAAGGTTGTTGTTTCAGGATTCCCCCACCTCCAGGACCTGGGAGGAATCATTGTTCGCTAATGCACCACAGCTGTTCAAACAGAGGTGCTAACCTCATCGTCTCAACCAAAAGTGGTTGAAAAATGATGTTTGAAAGAAGTGACAAGGTGCTATCTTTAAATGTGAAGGATTATGAACAAAGGCAGATTAGATGAGCAGGAGACCATCAAAGACACTCCTTAAACTATAGCTATTTTGCTTAAAATTTGACTTTCCTTTGATTTGTTGCTCATAGTGGGTTAATCCCATTGGAGTCTACAAGTTCAAATGTGTATTGCATAGCTAATTCTAGGGAGATTCTAAGAGATTTGGGGGGCAAATCCACAATTAACCAGACTCCCAGGTTTATCTTGGGCCTAAAATTGGACTGAACCTTAAACCATTAAACAAAATGGAAGTTATTCATTTTGGTCAGCTCTGTTTCCACAACTATAAACAAATGCAATGTTAGGCTTGGTTAGGGTTCTCTCTTAATTTGCATGTGTGCTTGTTTATGTGTGTAGATGCATGTTATATGTAATCACAAAGACAACCTTGGATGTGATTCGCAGAACTAGCATGCACATCCTTTGATACATGGTCTTTTCGGCCCAGAGCTCACAAATTACACTAGACTGATTGGCCAGCGATCTCCAGTGATCATGTCTCTCCCTCTTCAGCACTGGGATTACAAGCATATATCACGCCACCACGCCCAGCTTTTTCCAAGGCTGCTGGGGATTCGGGTCCTCATGCATGTGAGGCTAGCGCTGTACTGACTGAACTATCTCTATAGTACTTGGTGGGGGTTCTTGTTGCACAGTCCTCAGGACAGGGATGCATTTGGTGTGCCTCTATCAGACAGCGTTTTCCAATCACCCCTAACTTTTTAAGGATCAGTTCAAAGTGTTCTACTGGCAGCATCTTGGGGCTGAGTCTCTGGCATGTCTTAGTGTTTTCTCTGTGGTTTTCTAGTGTTTCTAGTGTGGTATTCAGTTCACAAACATTTATAGGTCCATGGCAGATGAGCCGATGAAGTCAGAGGACGTGGAGTGATGGGCTTTATCTCTCACTTACATGGTTACTGAAGCTTGGGGATGGATGTGGAAGTCAATGCAGGAGGGAGGATGCAGCTTACTCTAGAGTTCTAGTCTCTTCCATTGTAACCACCGTGTGATGTCCAGGTGGCTGGTGAAGGAGTTTTCCTGCTTTTGTCCTCAAACATCAGTTGTAATTTCAAGTCGGTTGAGATAAGCTCTGCTACTGGGGTTTGCACTGCATCACTTTAAACTTATTTTCTCTTCCACTTGGCCTTGAGCAATGTGTTTTTCCTTTTCACGTCTTCCTCCTTCAGATGTAAGATGTGTTACAAGGAGTTAACAGTTTAGCGGTCCCGTAGCAGGCAGCAGCAGATCCCAGTGAGCTACTTCTGTACACAGAAGTCCAGTCATCCTCTTTGTCTGAGGTGGAAACCTGTGCTCTGGAGGTAGGGGAAGGACATCACAGGGTTGTTGATTGGCAAGTTGTTCTAGAAAGAACAGCTTCATGGATGCAGCTGGACTCAGGGAAGTTTGTCACTCTCTCTTGCTTCACAATGGCCAGTAGAACACACATAAATCCAGGAAACAAAACAAAAGAGCCCCCTTGCCTGTATCTCTGGCTATCTTTAGAGCTTAGGCCATGTTAAGCCAGTGTGGTGGTATTGTGTTCCCCAAAATATTGTGCACCTTAATAAACTTATCTGGGGTCAGAGACAGAACAGTCACTAGATACAAAGGCTAGAAAATGGTGGCACTCACACCTTTAATCCTAGCATTCCAGAGGCAGAGATCCATGTGTTCAAGGATACAGCCAAGCATGGTGACTCACACCTTTAAAGAAAGCAAGCCTTTAATCCCAGGGAGTGGTGGTAGAAAGCAGAAAGGTATATAAGGCGTGAGGACCAGAAACCAGAAGCATTTGGCTGGTTAAGCATTTGGCTGGTTAAGCTTTTAGGTTTTGAGCAGCACAGTTCAGCTGAGAGCCATTCGGATATGAGAACACAGAAGCTTCCAGTCTGAGGAAACTAGATCAGCTGAGAAGTTGGCCAGGTGAGGTTAGCTGTGGTTTGTTCTGCTTCTCTGACCTTCCAGCATTCACCCCAATAATTGGCCACAGGTTTGATTTTATTAATAAGAACTTTTAAGATTCCTGCTACAAGCCAGCATTGATCATCTTAGGCTAATGATGGTGATGCTAGCAACTTACTATCAATGGAAGAGATGTTTTTGGCAGGAACTTGAAGAGGGGCTGTCACTGAGGGTTTGCAAAGCAAATGTAGAAATAAATGAGTAAATAAATGCTCATAGATGTAAGATCAGTAGGTACACACTCATCTTTCAGGGGCTTTTCCTCGGCATGGGGTGAGTAGAATTTATAGTACTAACCCAGAGACAATTTATTTGCTTAAAAACAAGGAAAAAAAACATGTAGTCATTGAAAACAAATGAATGGAAGCAGGCAGGTTAGCAGTTCATAGAATCTATCCTGTCACCTAACATCCTCATCCTTCTCTTACTCACTTGGCCCCAACCACCTTGTGGAAATGTCTAGTTTAGACTTTCTCCTTAAAACATAGAGAGGGGCCCAAGAAGATCAGGGGCTGTATCAGTGTAAGCAATAGAATCAATGCTATGACCAAAAGCTCTGCAGGGTTATCTGGGTTGGAATCCTTGTTCTTCAGCATAACAGCTTTGTAATGCTGGATGAGGAAAGTCCATTTATACACCACTCACACAAGCCTCATGTTCTCATCTATAAAGTAGCAGAGCAATACTTGCTTTGGTGACTTGATAAGAGGGTTAAAGATATATATATGCATATATGATAGTAAAGATATATCATAATATATAAATATCATAATATATAAAGATATATATCTTTAATATCATATAACTATATATGTATATATACACACATCTTCTACATAATGATCCATAAGGTAGGTGAAATAGGGCAATGGGTAACACTGTAAAACCATGCCAGGCTAAGATTGTGGAAGAACTGGATAGACTTCAGCTGTGCCTAACGGGATGCTTGGTCACAAGGGACAGAGATGGACTTTGCCTTACAATGGTACGGTAAGACCAAACTTACTGCAGGTTCCACAGAAATGATAGGAAATAGACTATTATGAAGAAGCAAGCTCTTCTTCCACACTAGCAGTTAGATCTTTGAACATCAGTGTGGTCCTCACTGGAGTCTAGAGGTTTAAAGGAGAGGATTGTCACTTTGCATGGGATGCTATGACTTGGGAACTCAGCTCCTACTCTGGGAAGGTCTGGTACTTACCTGCTCATGCTTGCCTTCTCTAACATATGCCATTTGTTTCCCAATTGGGCTGATTTGGGAGTAAACCAAAGTGAAGCTTTTGATCATCATCCCAGTCATCATTTTTGTGGCTCCTTAAACCTGGACCATCGCTTTGTGGGTTGGCCTAGTTTAATGACCTAAGCCTGACATTGAATTACAAAGATGAGGATGAGCTTGGAGAATTAGAGAAAATACCCAAAAGCCATATATATATATGGCTTAAATATATATATATATATATATATATATATATATATATATAAAGAGGGGGTTTGATTTTAATTGATTTATTCTTGTTGGAGGTAGTCATACATGAACTTTTTTTTTTCAAGAGTCCTATGAATGGGACTGACACTTCAGTCATTACTCCTAACTTGGACTATTCCCTTCAAGATCTAAATTACCAGGGGAAGAAATACAATTGGTCCACCAGAGGTATGTGTCTAAGGTCCCACCTACTCCTCCCAATGAAGGAAAGGTGTTTTCTTGGAGAATAGAGAAGTGAAGCTGTGTGTCTATACGCCCTTTAGTTGGGACTCTTGGCAGAAGAGTTTGATTTCCTTGGGTTGGCAGCTCACAGTATCTAGAGTGAGATGCTGTGGAAAAGCACAGGAAGACCATGATCAACTGGAACCTAACTGCTGCTGCACCCGACTCTTAAGCTAACAATGCTTGTACAACTTCTATGGGGCACTGCACAATTCAAACACAGCAGCCCTGTATTTTGGACAAAAATCTGTTTTTAGACATCCAGAAGGAAGCTAACCTGCATGCATAAGAGGTTGGTTCAATTCTAGAACTTGTTGCAGAGTGACTTCTACCTGTGCAGCCAGTAGATGGGATGCTAGGGGTACAGCCGAAGTCATGATAGGATTGGTCTCTCAACATTCTAGGATAGTGACCGTAAACAGCTTTGGGGGCTGTGTTCTTGTGGCACAAGGTTTTCTCTCATCCTAGTCAACTCATTCTGAAGCAGCTCTCCAGCTCCCACTCTACCTCCCAAGGCAAAGTATTCCAAGGCATAGGTTTCTGTCACAGTGCTTTCCTATTCTCTGTGAGGTCAAGGACTCCCTCTTTACTCAACCCGTTCACAGCCTGTTTCTAGAAAAGATTGAGATACTCGTTCACACAAAGAACAAATAGTAGCTAATATCTGTAAAAACGTGTTCTAAGAGCTGGAACTGTCACTCGCACCCCCTTCATCTCTGTCCATCTCGCCATCTTCCTCTCCACCCTAGGAGGTTGACTTCTACAACCTCTATCAATGGGCTCCTTGGCCAGTGGTTTCTGCCTGACTTTCTCCGATGGCAGGGACTGACAGGGTTCAGAAGAGGACATGCCTCCTGCTCCTATTGTGTGACCCTTCCGTCAATGATAGCTGCAGCTCTCTCTTTTACAATCCCTCTCCTTTTTCTGCAGATGTAAGGCCAATAAAAGCCCCCCTGCTTTGTCCTGCCTCATTATGCCTCTGCATGTCTTACTGGTATCCCTTAACACTGAGCACATCTTGGTAAATAGTTCCTAAATGAGCTTTTTTAATTGCATTTGAATGTAGTATTTATTTGCTGAGCAGTCTCCCTTGATAGCTTAGTATTATTGATCCTACTTTGTAGATGAGAAGGTATGGCCCAATAGCTTGATGAAATTCAATGCTAACCCAGACACCCATTTATAGAGCTCAGATTTATGAACCTAGTCTACCCACTGTCCTGGTGTTGAACATCAGCCTTCAGCTTTGCCCTCCAGCCTCTCAGGCATTAAGTCACATGTAAGAAGAGCACACATCAGAAGAGCAGCCTCTGCTGATCCCATAAAGAAAAGATCCATCTTTGTCCTACCTCCCAAACACAATCTGGGTCTTCATTATCACATCATGAAGAACATTTTCTTCTATAGTTAAGAAGAATTGCCTGGAATCCCTTCCACATTCAGGAATAGCTCCTGAGACTTCAATATCTGAGATCCTATTAAGTAGAGCTCTTAAATGTAATTATTGGAAAACAGCCTTAATAAAATCTAACTCAGGGCAAGCTCTGAAGTACCAGCTAGTGGAGGAACCTAATTAGCTACTTCACTCCCTCCCCCACACCACAAAGCACACTGAAGTGTGAATAGCCTCATAGATTATCCAGGCTCTTAACCTCATTTTGGGTAACACAGACCCTCTAAAAATGTGAAAAGTCTTTGGATCTTCTCCCAGGACCATTTCAGAATTGTACACTGTCTCATTCTTGCTTTCTTACACACACACACACACACACACACACACACACACACACACACACACTCACAATCTTACTTAAAACTATTTGTTTTCTATCTCTGTCTTCCTGAGGGCCATTCCTAGGCCCCTAGATTAATGTTTTCCATTTCCATTCTAAACTAATGCCTTAGGTTTGCATGCAAAATAAATGTGTTGCCTGGGGTCACACAGCTTATTAATTGGCATATTAATCTGATTTGGCTAAATTTTTTTTCTGTAGTAATGAGGTTTCTCTTCCCATGCATGTGGTCTCTGCTAGTTAGTTAGTTCAGGGCTCTACTCTATGCCATTTTTGTCCAGTAGTGTAGAGTATCTGACAACATCTGTCACCATGAAAGGAGAGCTGGAAATTCTAGTGCTGATTTTTTAAAAGTGACTCCTCAATGATGGTCATACACCATTGGCTGTAGCAAATCATATGGCCATGCCTCCTCCCAGGCTGGAAGAGAAGCCATTGTAGAGTATAAGACAAATGATAATCAGGAATTGGAAAAGGAGAGGAAGAGGTAAGGGAATTAACCTTTTATTCCATGTATCTCACTCTTCCCTGGCTACCATACCGAACTAATTCATCTGGATGTATCTCACAAAAATTCTTGATTATGAAGGCTAAATTTTCCCCTACAAAATTGATCCTAATAATTGTCATAGTGCCAGAAAGTGATGCCAGTCTTCTGGGGGAGAAAAGTCATCAACAAGATTAATTGGCTGTGAACCCTACAAGCTATAATCCCACCCAGCCAGGTAGGATGTGCCCACTGGTTCGACCGTGGCATGATTGCTATGGGGGTAACCAATAACTTTCTGATTGGATTTGAAGTTCACTTCACAGGAAGAATTGATGCCTGGTACTGTAAACCTAGTTAAAAGCTCATGGCTGGGGAGTTCATAGACCCTAAGGGGGAAACCTACCACTGTGGATATAGCATCAAACCACCTTCTAAATATTTATGTTTATACCCACGGACTAACACTGCTCTGAGCCTTTATCAGAGAAGCTTTTGTTTGCAGTGGAAAATGGTTAATGCAGCAACTCATCACTTGTCAAAGTGCTAAGTGACAGTTAAGTGCTTAGCTTTAAGCAGACAGCTGTATCATCCCCTCAGGCTCAGAGAACATCATAGGAGAGGCAGCAGAAAGAATGTGAGAGCCAGAGGATGGAAAAAGTAATGTGAAACACTATCTTCTGGACATGACATGATTGTTGCACCCACATGCTCACATCAGTGGTGGTTACCTACTTAAGACCTGCACAAGACCAGGCCTGCCAATATCCCATTATGGATGGGGGAGAGGACAAGGGGATAAGAGGAGTATGGTGGTGTGGCATATGATCAAAGTACATTGTATATGTGCATGGAATTGTGAAAGAATAAATAAATAGAAAAACATAAAGCAACAATAAAAATTGAGCCTAGCTTGAGGCTTTTGTTTATCTTTCTTGTGGTGCTGCTTTTCTGCCACGGTTTGGTTCATATACTACCATAGCAAAGAAGGCCTGGTTCATAATGTGAGTCATCCCGGACTTTAAAAAAACCCACTGATTTTCAAACTAAGATGTCTTCTATGCTCTGAGCTGCCCTGATGTTTCTAGCACCCCTTTTTATCTTTCCTACTCCTCTGTAGTTTGGAACCTAAGGTGTTACCAATGCAGGTACAAGGGTGTCTCTGGACTTTTCTCATGATTGGTCAGAATGACAGCTCTTGTTTTCTCTCTGGGTGTTCACTCATTCCACAACTTACTGAACAGCTGTTTTGCTCTGAGGGTTCTAACAAGGACTAAATTAGGACGAATTCAGAACCTGGCCTAGAGTAGATACTCAAAACATGCAAACTGGTCTTGAAATTACATACATGTGCAATGATGATTAGAAACATATATATGCTCTGACAGGTTGGGTCAGCATCTTGATGCCACCACTTACTATAAAAATCATAAGATCTAGGGCTCTTTTAATATCCATGTACCTCAGTTTTCTCATCTGTTAGGTAGGAAACAGGGATACTATAAAACTTTTTTTTCCATGATAAGAACTAACTAAAACAATGTATGCAAAACATCTGCCATAATCCATGATTTAGAGAAAGTGTTTAATATAGTTACAGTTCTTATTGTTGTCAGAATGGTTGTGGGAGAACAGCAGTGTTGTTTGCCAACTAGATAGTGTGGTAAGGAGGAAGGATCCCAGGCTTCGTAATTCAGTAGACTTGTGTTGGAATCTCAGCTCAATCATGGTGTGGATTTGCACTAATGACTGCTCTGGAGAACTTTAGTTTCTCAGCATCCTTGTCTTGCAGAGTACTTGGGGTGCATCTTTAGGGATACAATACTGCAGTGTCTCATGCATCGAGGTGTGCTGGAGACATGGAATGAACATTGGTTCCTCTGGACACTGTGGGGTATATGAAGATGAACAAAGGCGGCCGTCCTCTCTCTTGCCTTCCTAGAGATCATCGTCTCATTGTGGAGATTGGACATGCTCACCTACAATGACTGATAACCCTATTTGGTGACTGCCACGAAAGAGTTGCAGCTGCTCTTTCCACGGCTGTGGAAATTTGCATGAAGTAGTTTAAGCTGAAAAAAAAAAGGGTGCTTTTTACTAAAAAGATTTTAATTTACAAGCCCAATTTCTTTCATCTCTCTTCTCCCATCAGCCCCTTCTTCATCCCCGAAACCTGAGGATACCCTCTCAGGACCACAAAAAGCTTATGTGGCGAGCATAGATCCACAGCCCTCCCTCTAGCAGTTTGCTAATGTGCTCTGTTTCTGCTCGTGATATTCACCGCAGCCGAGTTAGGATTCAGCTTTGCAGCCCTGATTTTTCATTTGCTGTCTGAGATTCAATGTCCTGGCACCCGGAACCTCTGCCGGAAAGACTTACTTAACATTCAGAATCGATGAACAAAGTGGAGAAACGTTTTACCTGAGGCAGGCAGGCTGCGTGTGGGACTGCGCTTTGGTCCTTAGCAGGGGGTTAATACACTCCGCTGCTGTGCTTTCTGAGGCCAACCACCTCTCTCCACCTCATTACCAAACAAGATGCCTCAAAGGTGTCGGGACCTGAGCTTCCTCTCCAGGAAATGTTAGAGCTCAGGATCTCTGGGTGTCATTATTATTTCCTTTTAATTGTGGCCTCTGGACTTACTCATTGTTGTGGGAGCTCTTTTTTATTTTTTTTTCCTTTCCTTTCCACGTGACTCTTCCGGGACTTGCCCTATGAAACAAAAGACTTGTCTAAAAGATCTCCAAGCTAGCAGGCCTTTTCTTTGCCTCATTATCTGTGCATTCGGGCTGCTGATTAATGCATGCTTGTACTCTTGAGTTTCTCATAAATCCTGCCTCTTAACTCTGTGAGATTGGCCAGCACAGGTGGGGTGGTTGGGAGCTACCCCACCCCCATTGTTTTTCAACTCTGGGGAGTTTACTGTTTACTCCGGGTGCGGGCAGACACGTTCTTACCCTACTGCCTTTCATTTTCCAATTCTTCTACTGAGTGGTCGAAGCCTATGGGGGTTCTGAGTGCTTCAATTACTCACCCTCCCACCCCACATTAAAACCATTGTGAAGGGAGCAGCCATTTTGTATATCTTCATACATGTTCCTGACTGGGTTTCATGCACTGCAATGTAACAGGAAAGTTTCCATGAATCTCTTCACTGAGATTTGGGGTTTGGGACTAAAAGATTGAGGCTAGTCCACTTACGGGGACTAGAGCTAGATAGGACATTGGGGATAATCAGATGATATTTTTCTTCTGTGTGGTAACAGTGTGCCGTGAGAGAAAAACGGAGCAGCACACCTAAAGGAGAGGGAGAGGGAAGGAGGGAAGGTCCTAAAGGTCTCTGGAAGCTTTCTTCCTGTGGGGTGGAGTCTTCAACCTTCCACCTTCCTGGGGGGGTGCCCTCAACCTTTTCCAATGAAGTGTTTTGGCTCAGAATAGTCAAGTGGATTTCTGTCTCAGATAATCAAAAGCTGATACTTTGTGCAGTATTGTTGTTGGTGTTTGTTTTGTTTTGTTTTTAATTGAATTGCTGGTTTGATGGTTTTGAATAGCTTACAAGGAGAAAAGCTAGGGTACTAGTTGTCATCCTTCTGACAATATAGGAAAATGCTAAAATTTTAATGTGCTCCAAAAGAGTCGCCAATTAAACTCAAAAGAATTGAAATTAGGGTCCTGACTAGGTATCTGTACACCCACGTTCATACATTGTTATAACTGAAAGAGAGAAGTAATCCAAGCGCTCACTGAAAGCCAAATGGATGAACAAAATGTGGAATGCATATTTGATGAGATATTACACAGTTTTAAAAAGGAACATCCCATTTCAGAGGTTAGCAGAGGAGAGAAAGCAAGAGGCCAGAGCATGAGAAAGTCTCCCAGCACAAGTCTACATAATGAGTTACAGGCCAACCAGGGATTCGAATCAAAAACAAAAACAAAAAAACAAGCCAAAAACAAATGATGGGTTAAAAAAATCAATAAGGACTTTGTCAGGAGGAATTCAACTAAACTTTTATTTGCTGGTGGTTACTCCACATACCCCAAAGGGGGATCTAGTGTGGCCCATATTCCAGACTACTGTTCATGACACTCTGGAAGGGCATGGTGGTCCACTGAACACAGAGATAGAAAATATTCTTATCTCCAGGATAATCCAAGGATGGCACATCTATCAATGAACACTGAGGACATTATGCTAAATAAAATAAGCCAATCCCAAAGATACAAACACTGTATTTGTGTGAGGTATCTAGAGCAAGCAAATCAATGCAGACAGAGAGCATAATGGTGGTTAGTGGGCAAAGGATGCTGGGAGAGTGGGTCATTGTTCAATGAATATAAAGCTTTAGTGTTGGCACGGCAAAGGGGTTCTCAAGATAGTTGCATAACAATGTGGATATACTCTACACTACTGAACTGCATGTTTACAAATGATTATGATGGCAAAGTTCATTATGCATACTTTACCATAATTTTAAAATCATCAGCAAATTCCACAAATAACAGTCTGATGTATGGGATAGAGTAAAACAAAACAAAACAGAATTAACCTTTATTATGAGTGAAAGCTCTAAATTCTATTTGTGGCTTGGAGCTCTTGTTTTTGTTCTATTTCTGAGATGCGTCTCCATATGCTGCCCAGACTGGCCTTAAACTCATGACCTTCCCACCTGAGCTTCCCAAGTAGGTGGGAGTTTGCTTTTGTTGTTATTTACTCTTGGTTGGTTGCTATGCTGAGGATCAAAACTAGAGCACTTGGACAAGTGCTCTACCACTGAATTGCACCCTAAAACCTGACCTTGAATTCAAGGGAGTATGACTTGTCCCAGGCCCTTTAACTTCTTCAAGCCTCACTTACACTCCTGGGTTACTTCCAGTAACTCACACAAGTACCTGCTGAGGATTTCATGTCCCATACAAACTTCTGGAAACACAAAGGGGAATAAGAGATGGGTTATTGGACAAGCCTGATCACAGAATCTGTTGTTGTGGAATATTATTTTAACTGGGCAAGGATGTGTTACATTTGTTTATGCTGTGGAATATTACTTTAACTATGTAAAGGTGTGTTGCTTTTGTTTATGCTGCATTTGTTAAATTATGAAAAGATGTGTTGCATTTGTTTACCTCGCCTGTCTAAGGTACCTGATTGGTCTAATAAAGAGCTGAACAGTCAATAGCTAGGCAGGAGAAAGGATAGGCGGGGTGGTAGGCAGAAAGAATAAATAGGAAGAGAATTCTAGGCTCAAAGTAGAGAAGAAAGAGAGGAGAGAATGAGGGACAAGCCCAGACCCAGAAGCCAGACAGTCATCAGCCAGCCATTCACAGATATAGCAAGAAAGTAAGAAAAGGTAATAAGCCCAGAGGCAAAACACAGATGAAGAGAAACAGGCTAAGTTATAAGAGCTAGCCAGAAAAGAGCTAAGCTAAGGCCAAGCATTCAAAACTAGTAATAAGTCTCTGTGTCATGATTTAGGAGCTGATTTGTGGCCCAAAAGAAAATGTCTGGTACAATCCATCTTTGAGGTCTCTAGAAAGGCCGGCAGAGAAAGGCTCACTGGGTAGAAAGTACAGGATGAGGCTCCAGGCAGTGAAGTAGTGTATCCGAAGCCAAGAGGACGAGCATGCCTGAGATGTTTGGGCTGAAGACAGGGATGAGAACTTTCTCTTGGTAGAGGATGGGGCACCCTAGGGGTCCAAAGCTGGCTGATGGGTGGACCATCTGGGGATATTCTGGAGGTGATGATATTTTCCATCTGTGAGTTCAATGGTCCACCAAGTGCTTTAAGGGTCTCATTAACAACAGTCTGGGGTCTGGACTACACTACCCCTCCTTTGGGGTATGTTGAATAGTCGTCCGCAAATAAAAGTGTAGGTGGATTCCTCCTGCAATAGTCCTTATTGATTTTTTAAAATCTGTCATTCCGTAAACTTATATAGAATCTTAAAACTATCCTTTAGTGGCTATGTTGGTTAGTTTTTAGTCAGCTTCATACAGGCTAGGGTTATCTGGGAAGAGGGTACCTCACTGAGAAAATTTATCCACCAAACTGGCATGTAGGCAGCCTGTGGAAGCATTTTTCTTGTTTAATAATTGATGTGGGAGGGCCCAGCTCACTGGAGCAGTGCTACCCCAAGGCTGATGGTCCTAGGTGGTATAAAAAAGAAAGTTGAGCAAGCCATGGAGAGCAAGACAATGAGCAGTATTCCTCTATGGCCTCAACTTCAATTCCTGCCTCCAGGTTCCTTCTTTGGCTTCCCTTCATAATGGAATATATCTATGGTAGAGAGAGGGAGGGGATTTCTTAGACTGGCATACAGGCTATGGTTCAGGAAGCCCAACAATGGCTTTCTGCAACAGAAAGGCCAAGAACCAGCAGTTGTGCTGTGAAACTGAATATCTCAGCAGCCTCAATCTGGTGCTGAAGTACTAGATGATTTCTGGAGAACTATTGATATTCAGTATAACTTAGAATCACAAAGTTCTAATCCAAGCAAAGGAATACTTCAGCAACAGGATACAAGAACTAATGAGAGTAAGGTCAAGCAGACAGGAAGCAAAGGCTTCCTTCTTCCCTGTGCTTTTATATGGGCTGCAGCCAGAAGGTGTAGCCCAGATTTAGGGTGGGTCTTCTTATATTAAATCATGAGATCAACAAAGTCCCTCATAGGCATACCTAGCAGCTTGGGTTTTAATTGACTGCAGATTTAGTCAAATTGATAACCATGATAAGCCATTTCAGCTACCAAAGATCGAAACTAAAACTGCTTCTTGCCTACCTATGATTTCTAACTTGGAGAACAAAAGGACCCAGCTGCTGATTGTCAACATCAAGGTGGAAAAACATGGGCATATATATATATATATATATATATATATATATATATATGTATATATATGGAAGTGTATATATGTGGAAGTGTATATATGTGGAAGTATATATATGTGGAAATATATATATATACTATATATATATATATATAGTGCATATATACCTGTGCTAAATGCCAAAAAGAATGGAAGAGTATTCCATGGGAGTCTGAAGAGCCAGAGGCAGAGCACTAGCCTATCATGTGCAAGGCTCCAAGTTAAATCCTTATCACTTAAAAAAAGAAAGAAAGAAAAGAAGCAAAAGAGTAAAGAAAACACTCGAGAGTCAGAAGAACTTGGGGGAAGGATAGTGAGACTGAAAGGGATTTGACTGAGCAGAGAACACTTGACCTGAGAAGACAAGATTCGAAGAGGCAGACTAAACAGCTAGGACATTATCATGCTTATGTATTTAATCATGTAATTATGCAGTCACATAGCATGAGCACATATTTCTTCTTGACTAATTTGCATCAATACCCACTCACTGCATTCAAACAATAGCTGTCGACCCACTTCAGGAAGGTACGTGTTCTACCTGTTAAGAAGACAGCAAAGAACTAATCAAGTCTCTACATTCATCAAACTCAAATTCTAGAGGCGGCTTTTTGTAATCGTTAAGAATACAAAGACTCTGAAATTGTGTAGTATGATCCAATGTTTAACACGTGTGAATATATAGTCCTAAGCATTACTAAAATGAGACTGTGTGCATAGTTATATACAAAGGGAAAGAGAAAGATACACAAGAATTTTGAGAAAGTAGATATAATAGTGTCAGTAGTGGAATAAGCTTTACTTTTCTATCTGTATTTTCTGTACCATGGGGGTGGGGCATAAACTTGAGCTTTGCTGTACCGGTTTAGAAGTTGTATATCTTATACACAGCCAAACTACTGAGCACTAAAAGTACAAAGCACTGTCACCTGTTTTCTCTATTCCCATCGCCTAAAATGGTTGTCACGCTTCTAACTCAAGGCCTTTTGATGTTCCACATCCCCCGCTAGGTCTGCTATTACCCCCCCCCCCTTGTTTGTAGTCCATAAATCCTTTATTTGGTCAAATAATGTCTTCAGCTTGAGGGGAGTGTTTCTCCTAAAGAACTCTGCACTGGGAATCTGAAGCTCAGGGCTTTGAGAAGGCACAATGTGTTGGAAGCGCGAATGCTCACTGTTTCTGTTTGCTGTGTAGACTGTTAGGAGTGTAGAGAATGTTCAAATAAAGCTGGCTAGAAAGTAGCTCATTGATTTTTACAATGGAAACAAAAGAACCACAGAGTTCAGAATCCTTTCCTGTGACTGTCTTCGTTACAAGGATGGTTGAGGCTTAAGTGTTGTTTCTTTCCCTGGCCCCAAAGTGCACACACTACTGGCCATGATTTCTCAGTACTCAGCCATGAGGCTTGGCCACCGGGTGCATTAGCAAAGCTACGTTTTAGGCGGCGGTTCAGGGAAAAGTGTGTTTGCCATTGCATCACTTCTGGCAAACACAGGTGTTTTCTTTTCCACCAAAGCCCCAGTTTGCCGGCAGGACCTGCCTTACCTGGCATGGCTAGTCAGCAGTGGTTGGCTTTCCAGAGCTGGGCCTGCTGTCAAAAGCCAGGGTGTGGTGACCTTGAATGGATTCAGGGTTTTGAATGCAATTTTTTTTTCAATGACTTTTGCTTGTTTGCCTTTCTGTTTCCTTGTCTAACCATTCCTGTGTTTTCCTCTCAATTTAAATTGTGAACATTTTAATGGGAATTTTTCAGTGCATGCATTTCATTGACAAATCCCCCCCTTTTTTGGCACCCCAATGGGTAACTTATAATTATGGATCCTGCTGTCATTTTGAGTTAAAACTCCAACTATTTGCTTGTACCATTTTTTTTAAGATGAAGGTTCAGTAGAAGTAGATATAACTTAAGAAATGATTTACATAAATTGTGGACAAATGAGAATGAGTAGTTTAAATATTAACATGAAAGCACATAGTTAAAATTATGTCAATGGGAGAACCCTCAAGATTTAAATAAAAACTGATTCCTCATCAAAAATCCCTTTATGTGATTGTTTTGTTTGTGACTTAGAATTTCCTGAAGTTTTCTGCTGCTCTTGGGATCAAGTTCAAGTGTGTAGGGTCAGCCTATATACCACCAGCATCTCCTCGTCCACAGCCCCGGCCCTTCCATATACCT
>CABHPP010120139.1:0-16112 GCA_902168425.1 Peromyscus attwateri
GCCCCACACAAACCTCCTCTTTTCAGGTCATTTATACATATTCTAGCTTCTGCATATGAGAGAAAACATACAAAATTTGCATTTCAGAATCTGGCTGATTTTGCTTAACATGATGCTCTCCCATTCTGTCCCTTTTACTGCAAATAACAATTTCATTTTTCTTTATGGAAGAATAAATTTCCATTGAGTACATACATATACCACATCTTCTTTGTCTATTCCCCTGTAGATGGATAGGTAGTTGATTACATTTCCTGGCTGTTAGGAATAGAGCAACAGAAAACATGGATGTGTAGCTATATCTTGTAGCAGGAGTCTTAAAAGTTCTTATTAATAAAATCAAACCTCTGCCAGGTATTGGGGTGAACACTGGAAGGTCAGAGAGACAGAATAAGACACAGCTACCTCACCTCACTGGATCCTCAGCTGGTCTTGTTTCCTCAGACTGGAGGCCTCTGAGTCCTCATCCAGAATGGGTCTCAGCTGAACTGCTGCTAGAATCCTGAATGCTTAACCAGCCAAATGCTTAACCAGGCCAAATGCTTCTAGTTTCTGGTCCTCACGCCTTATATACCTTTCTGCTTTCTACCACCACTCCCTGGGATTAAAGGCTCGCTTTCTAGGATTAAAGGCATGTGTCACCATGCCTGGCCATTTCCAATGTGGCCTTGAACTCACAGAGATCCAGAGGGATTTCTGTCTCTGGAATGCTAGGATTAAAGGCGTGTGCTACCACTGCCTATCCTCATGTTTAATATTGTGGCTGTCCTGTTCTCTGATAAGTTTATTAGCATACACAATATTTTGGGGAACACAATACCACCACAATCTCTCTTGGTATGCTTGCTTGGGTTGTTTCCGGCATCTACTCAAGAGTGGTATAGCTGGGTCATGCTATAGGCTTATTTTTATTGTTTTAAGGTACTGCCATACTGAATTCCACATTGGCCACAGCAGATTACATTCCCACTAGCAGTGTATAAGGATTCATTTTCTCTACATCCTCCCCCAGCAATTCTTGCCATTCATTGTCTTGAGTGTGGCCAGTCCGGCTGCAGTGAGATAGAATCTCAATGTAGTTTTCACTTGCATTTTCCTGGTGACCAGTGATATTGAACGTGTCTTCGTGTACTGACTAGGCAGTGTGTATTTCTCCTTTTAAGAACTGTCTTTTCCCATTTACAGATAGATTGTGGGACCTTGTAGATTATAGTTATTAATCTTTTATCCAACACACAGTAGGCTGTTTCTCACACTGCTGGACATCACCTTTGCTGTGAAGAAGTTTTTGAACAGCTTGCAATCCATTTTTGTCAGTTCTTGGGATTGTTTCCAAAGCTATCGCAGTACATTCCAGAAAGTCTCTGCCTATGTTTTCCAGATTTTTAAAAATAAAACAATTTTATGGTGATATTTTATTTGTACTGAAATGTGATTTTATTTGTATGTTAATAAATAAAGTTGCCTGGGGGTCAGAGCTAATAGCAAGCCATAGCAGAAGCTGGGTGGTGGTGGTGGTGGTGGTGGTGGTGGTGGTGGTGGTGGTGGTGCTGCTGCTGCTGCTGCTGCACACCTTTAATCCAGATCACATGACAGACAGATCTCTGTGTGTTCAAGGATACAGCCAGCATAGAGACACACGCCTTTAATCTCAATACCAACCATAGAAGACCTAGAGGTCTGTATAGACAGGCAGTGACAAGGAGGTCATGTGGTTGGGTTTACAACCAATGAGAAGGCAGAACAGAAAGTCAATAAAAAGACAGATACACAGGAAGTAGGTCTCTTTCTCAGGGGAAGGACAGCAGCAGCAGGAAGGGTAAGAAGGCAGTTTTAAGTCTCAGCTCTTAGCTACTGCTCTGACCTCTTGGGCTTTTAACTCTGCATTTGGCTCTGTGTTTCTTATTTAATAAGACTGTTCATCTATACAATTTAATATCAATCATACCATTTTCTAATATATTTCAGAAAAACAAAGGTTAAATTGATTTTGTAAGATCCATGAAAGAAATAAGGGGGGGGGGGGACTAAGGCTGTTAGGTATTTCAGTTTTTGCTTTTTGTTATTATTATTATTATTTAAAAAATTACCCATACAATATATTTTATCAGGGTTTTTCCTCACTCAACTCCACCCAGATCCTCCCCTCCTCCACACTCACCCAAACCCCCCCTCTCCAAAACAAAGAGACATCTAAAAAATTAAATTAAGATAAAATAACAACAAACAAACCAGAATAGGACAAGACAAACACACAAACAAAAAAAAAAAGGTGCCAGAAAAAAGCACAAGAAAACAGACACAGAGACACATACATTGACACACAGAGAAATCTCATAAAAACATAAAAGCCAGAAACCATAATATATAAGCAAAAGACCTGAAAGGTAAGAAAAATGCCCAGAGCACTATGAGACAAAAAAAACCCTCCTAAAATGTCATTGCGTTTGTCTTGTGTTGTCCATCTACTGCTGGGCATGGGATCTGCCCTCAAGTGTGGTTTGTATACTCAGTGAGACTCTGCTGGACAAAACTAGTTTTCCCTTTGCAAGCATTTATCAGATAGATAATAGGATGAATTCTGGGTTACAAATGGGGACTTGGGTTCACTTCCCTCTCAGTGCTTGGAAACCAACTGTGCAGGCCCTGTGCATGCTGCAACAGTCCCTGTGAGTTCATGTGCGTGCAAGTCCTGTCGTGTCTAGAAGGCCTTGTTTCTGTAGTGTCTTACACCCCCTCTGACTCTTACAATCTTTACACCTCCTCTTCTCTGAGCCCCGAGGGAAGGGACTTGATGAAGACATCCCATGTAGGACTGAGTGTTCCAAGGTCTCGCAGTCTCTGCACATTTTCCGGTTGTGGGTCTCTGTATTTGATCCCATCTACTTCAGGAGGAAGTTTCTGATGATGGCTGAGCAAGATACTGATCTATGAGTATAGCAGAATGCTGTTAGGAGTCATTTTATTGCTATACTTTTTTTTAGCAGAACAGTAGTATTTAGTTTTCACCTCGGTCCCTGGCCTGTTTGGTCTCAGGTTCCTGGCCATCTGAGCAATGCCAGGTATGGGTTCCGTCTCATGGAGTGGGCCTTACATCCAACAAGAGAGCGGTTGGTTGCTCCTGCGACTCTTATGCCGCTGTTTCACCGGTGTATTTGGCAGATATGCCGCCATGGTAGAACACGGAGTTTGTAACTGGCTTGATGTTTACCTTCCTTCTCTGGTAATATGCAGAGTACCTTCCAGTACCATGAACACTAGTCAGTAGAGGTGAAGGCTCTAGGTAGGCACCAGCTAGACTTCTCTGCGTCCAATGAGTTGTATAGGTGTTGTCTTCATCAGTAAGGCCCTGATATCAGTTTGTGGAGAGCAACCAATAAACTTGGCAATAGCCTGCATTGTCTGGAGGCTTCCATGGTGTGTCTTTTACCAACAACAATCTCTAGGTAACTAGAGATTTCATTTGACAGCAAGAGGTGTCTAGCTGGGGCTTTGTCTCCCCTATTATTTGGTGATTTGATTTAGATATCTTTCATATATGTATGTATTTTAACAAGCTTGCTCTTGCAGCAGATGGGAACAAATACAGAGACCCACAGCCAGATATTACAGAGAAAGAGAGAGAGACCTTGAAATACACATCTCTGAATGGGATGTCTCCACCAAGTCTTTCCCCTCAGAGCTCAGGGAACCCTGCAGAAGAGGAGATGGAAAGAATGTAAGGTCCAGAGAAGAGAGAGAATACCAGAACAAGTCCTTCTAAATCAACTGAGAAACATGCATATGAACTCACAGACCTGAAACGGTCCTTTGTTTTAATTATCCCTTCCTTATTCCCTCCTTTACCCCTTTCTTCCTTCCTACACTCCATTTTATTCTCCTGATCCAGTCTCCCCTTCTCATATCCATCCATAACTATATATTCTATTTCTCTTCCTCAGGGGATCCTTCACTCCCCCAATCTCTTACTCTACATCTAACCTCTGTGGTTATGTGGATTGTAGCTTGTTTATTAAAGACTTCTAACATCCACATATATGCCAATACATACCATATTTGACTTTTTGGGTCATCCTGGCCTTCAAATTTTGTTATTTCTCTTTTTAAAGCTGAGTAATACTCCGTCGTGTAAATGTACCACATTTTATTTATCCATTCTTCTGCTAACGTTCATCTAGGCTGTTTCCATTTGCTGACTGTTACTAACAGAGCAGCAAGAACATGGGTGAGCTAGTGTTTCTGTGGTAGGATGTAGAGTCCTTTGGGTATACACCCAAAAGTGGTATAGCTGGATCTTGAGGTAGATACATTTCCATTCTCCTGAGGAACTGCAACACTGATTTCCACAGTGGCTGTATAAGTTTGCACTCCCACCAGCAATGGATGAGTGTTCTCTTTACTCCACATCCTTGCCAGCATGAGCCGTCATTTGTTTTATTGATTTTGGCCATGCTGGCTGCTGTAAGTTGAAATCTCAGTAGGTTTGATTTGCATTTCCCTGATGACTATGGATATTGAACATTTCTTTAAGTGCTTCTTGGCCATTTATAATTCCTCATTTGAGAATTCTTTGCTTAGATCTGTAGCCCATTTTTAAATTGGTGTATTTGTTTTCTTGATGTCCAGTTTTTAGAGTTCATTATATATTTTTGGTTCCATATCAGATGTGTAGTTGGTAAATATATATATATATATATATATATATATATATATATATATTCTTGTTCTGTAGACTGCTGCTTTGTCTGAATGATGGTGTGCAAAAGCTTTTCAGTTTCATGGGGTCCCATTTTTTTTAATTGTTGATCTTAGTGCTTATGCCATTCGTGTTCTGTACAAAAGTCTTTTTCTGTGCCAATGAGTTCAAGACTGTTCCCCAATTTCTCCTCCATCAGATTCAGTGTATCTGGGCTTATTTTGAGGTCTTTGATCCATTTGGAATTGAGTTTTGTGCAGAGTGATAAGTATGGGTCTATTTGGTGTCTTGAACATGCAGCCATTCAGTTTGAAGAGCACCAATTGTTGAAGATGCTATATTTTTTTTCCAGTGGGTATTTCTGGCTTCTTTGTATAAATCAGGTGTCACCAAATGTGTGGACCTAGGTCTGGGTTTTCAGTTTCACTGATCAACATGTCTGTTTTTATGCCAGCACCTGCTGTTTTTATTACAATAGCTCTATAGTAGATTTTGAGATGAGGGGTAGTGAGATCTCCAGAGGTCCTTTTATTATCCAGGATTGTTTTAACTATTCTGGGTTTTTGTGTTTCCACATGAACCTGAAGATTGTCCTTTCAATTTCTGTGAAGAATTGTGTTGAAATTTTAATAGGCATTGCATTGAATCTGTAGATTACTTTTGGTAGGATGGCCATTTTCACTATATTAACCCTACCAACACATGAACATGGGAGATATTTCTATCCCCTAATATCCTTTTCAATTTGTTCTTCAATGTCTTAAAGTTTTGATTATAAAAGTCTTTCACTTGCTTGGTTACAGTTATCCACAAGACATTTTTTTGAGGCTATTGTGAAGGGTGTTGTTTCCCTGATTTCTTTCTCAGTCCATTTGTCATTTGTATATGGTTTTTGTATGTTGATTTTTGTATCCTGATTACTTTGCTGAAAGTCTTTATCAGCTGTAAAATTTCCCTGGTGGAGTTTTTAGGGTCACTTATATATAAAATTATATCATCTGCAATAAAAGATACTTTGACTTCTTCCCTTCCAATTTTTATTCCCTTCATCTCCCTCAGTTGTCTCCTTGCTCTAGATAAGGCTTTAAGTATTATATTGAATAGGTATGGCAGGAGTGGACAACCTTGACTTGTTCCTGATTTTAGTGGAAACAAATGTAGTTTAGATAGATATACAATCTCCAAATGCTTCAGAAACCTACAAAAATGGCATTTAATATGTTTAGTAACCTAAGACTTTTCATGACAGTGAGATATATTTGGTCCTGACAACACCAATCTACTTCATAAGAGGATGATGGGCATTGAAGAACCTCCATATGAAGTTTGCTTTCATTGTGGCGAAGCTAGCCTTTGGGCAAGGCTAACTGCTTTTCCTCAACTGTTAATAGTATAGCATCCAACCTGGACATGCAGGACACAAAGGAAAGTAACAACCGAACTTTGCCAAGACAAAGTGAGACAGTCCTTCGAAATTCCTTCTTCACAGAAAAGTCTGTCAGCTAATCTAGGCCTGTAGGCTGAAGATGGGTGCCCCAACGTTGCAGAGGAAACGTGGGTGACTCTCCAGGCAGCCAGATATTTCTGTCATTTCTATAGTTTTGGAAGTTGCTTGCACTGTACTTCCTATTTACTCAGGTAATGTTATATCCTTCTGGGGTCTTTGATGGAGTTGAAGACTAGATAATTATAGTTACAGTTTTCCTTAGTTATGATAGAAGATAAAGTAGGTATAAAACTTTGGACTCACTAAGCTAGAATAAAGAATGGAGTATTTTCTCTGGATTTGCCAAATAAAAATGGACTGGATATTGAAAATGTAATTTTTACTTGGTAATTGTTCTATTGTATATAGTTTTACTATATTAAAGTTAATATCTTTCCTTTTATTTACATAAAAAGGGGGAAATGTTTCAGAGTACAGTATTTGCTTAACTATGTTTTTAAAAAAAAAAAAAAAAAGACTTGCTTTGTGTCCAAGTATGTGATCAATTTTGGAGAAAGTTCCATGAGCTTCTGAGAAGAAGATATATTCTTTTATGTTTGGGTGACATATTCTGTAAATATCTGTTAGGTCCATTTGATTTCTGATGTCATTTAATACCATCATTTTTCTTTTAAGTTTGGTCTAGATGATCAGTCTATTGGTGAGAGTGGGGTTTTGAAGTAACCTACTATCACCTTGTGAGCATCGATATGTGATTTTTAGCTGTAGTGTGTTTCTTTTATAAACTTAGGTTCCCTTGTGTTTAATATATAAATGTTTAGAATTACAATATCCTCTTGGTGGATTTTTTCCTTTAATGAATATATAGTGTCCTACCCTGTCTCTTCTGATTAGTTTTGGTTTGAATTATATTTTGTCAGATATTAAAATGGCTATACCAAAGAAGCAAGCCTTTTGCTTGGAATATCTTTTTCCATCCTTTAACCTGAGGTGATAGCTATCCTTGATGATAAGGTGTATTTTATGGATGCAGCAGAAAGATGAATCCTGTTTTCACATTCATTTGTTAGTCTGTGTCTTTTTATTGTGGAATTGAGGCCTTTGATGTTGTGAGCTATTAATGAGCAGTGTTTGTCAGTTCATATTATCTATAATTTTTATTTAATGGTCTGATATTACTTATTCTTTGTGTTTTCTTGGGTTGATTAATCTTTTCAGGTTGAAGTTTTCCTTTTTACATCTTCAATAGAGATGGGTCTATACTTTTATGTATATATATATATATATATATATATATATATATAGTATATATATATAATAGATAGATACTTTTAAAGTTGGTTTTATCATGGAATGTTTTTCTTTATCCATCCATTGTGATTGAAAGTTTCGCAGGGTATAGTAGTCTGGACTGGCATCTGTGATATCTTAGAGTTTGTAGAACATCCATCCAGGCCTTTCTGGCTTTTAGAGTTTCCATTGAGAAGTCAGATGTAATTCTAATAGGTCTGCCTTTATGTGTCACTGGGTGTTTTTCCCTGGCAGCTTTTAATAGCCTTTCTTTGTTCTGTACATTTAGTGTTTTGATTACTATGTGTTGGAAGGAAAGGGGCTGACTAAAGAAACCCACCCTGACCCTGGAGCTCATAACCAGGGAAAGAAACACAGCCTAGATCTGGGACCTGGGCCAGAGAAAGAAACACTTTATCCCCAAACCCAGAACCAGGGAAAGAAACACACCCTGGATGTGGGACCTGAGCTAGAGAAAGAAAAAACTTTATCCCCAAACCCAGAACCAGGGAAAGAAACACACCCTGGATCTGGGACCTGAGCCAGAAGGAAAAAAAAAAAACTTTATCCCCAAACCCAGAACCAAAGAAACATGCCCTGACTCTAAAACCAGTGCCCAAGAAACACACTTTGTCCCTAAAATTAGAGCTAGTGAAAGAAATATTCCCTGGCCTCAGAATTAGAGCCAAAAAGCTAAGAAGGCCCGTGAAAGAAACACAGTTTGGTTCTGAGATCGGACCCATCTCTGCCCCTGACCAACTGACCAGTGAAACCAACCAATCACAGAGCAGGAAACCAAGCACCCTAATTCTGGCACCCAGAACCAGGAAAAAAAACATACCCTGGATCTGGGACCTGAGCTAGAGAAAGAAAAAACTTTATCCCCAAACCCAGAACCAAAGAAATATGCCCTGACTCTGAAACCAGTGCCAAAGAAACATACTTTGTCCCTAGAATCAGAGCCAGTGATAGAAATATACCATGGCCTTAGAATTCGAGCCAAAAAGCTAAGAAAAGCCAGTGAAAGAAATATAGTTTGGCTCTGAAGTCAGGGCCATCTCTGCTCCTAACCCACAAAACTAACCAATCTCTGAGCAGAAAAAAAACTAACCAATCCCTGAACAGAAAATCTTCTCCCTGGAGAAACTCCATCCCCAAGAGATCCTATATAGACACCCTGCCTGTTCAGTTGAGGGCTGTTCTTCCCCACCCTGGTAGAGGCAGCCACTCTTCTGGACTCCTTCTTCCCAAATAAATCTCTTTCTCAAAAGAGTTTTGGGTGTGAAGATCTTCATTTGTCGGTGCAGAGAAGAATAACCTTGCTAAAATGTCGTTTAGTGGACTGAGCAGAAAAAAACCTTGCAGAGATGTTCCCTTAGGGGGGGCTAAGCAAGGTGGAGCAGAACAGAAGAACCTTGCTGAGACATCCCTAAGCAAGGTGGAGCAGAAAAAAAATAACAACTTTTTGCCAGAGCTGGAGGAGATTACTACATTTCTGCAGGGGTTTCCCCTTTAGCAGAGTGAAGCAAGAGAAGTAATATCTCAGGATGGGAGTAGAAACAGAGCTCTGCTGGGAAGCCCCCTTAAGTGGGGGCTGAGCAAAGCTCAGCTGTAGTGGCTCTCCAGGAGAGGAGCAGGATTGCTATATCCTGTGGGGAGACCATCCCCCACTGCACCAGGTATAGCCTGAATCTCCTGAGCAGTCAAGATACTTTTCCCTCCAGAGCTGAGCTGTCCTAGCACCTCCAGTTATTGCCTGACTCTCTCGAGTAGTCAGGATACCTTTCCTTCCAGGGCTGAGCTGTCCCATTGCAGCTCCAGCTGACAGAGCTGTCCTAGCAGCTTGAGGAACCTGGAATACCTTTCCCTCTAGAGCTGAGCTATCCCATTGCAGTTCCAGCTGCCCGAGCTGTCCTAGAAGCTCAAGGGGTCGCCTGATTCCCAAACAGTCAGGATACCTTTTCCTCAGAGTTGCAACACACTTGCTTACATGTGTCATGAGGAATTTCTTTTCTGGTCCAATCTATATTGTGTTCCGTATGCTTCTTGTTCTTGATAGGCACCTTCTTCTTTAGATTAGAGAAATTTTCTTCTATGATTTTGTTTTGTTGAAAATATTTTCTATGCCTTTGACCTGGGTTCTATTCCTATTATCCTTTGGTCTTTTCATAGTATCCCAAATTCCCTGGCTGTTTTGTGCCTGAACTGTCTTTCAGATTTAACATTTTCTTTGACTGAGGTGTCCATTTCTTCTATCTTGTCTTTAATGTCTAGGATTCTCTCTTCTGTCTCTTGTACTTTGCTGGTGAGGCTTACTTCTGAGGCTTTTGTTTGACTTCCTAAAATCTTCATTTCCAGTTTTACCTCAGTTTTTCTATTTTACTTTCATGACTTGAACTGTTTTCATCACTTCATCCCACTGTTTGTGTTTTCACAGACTTCCTTAAGGGATTTATTCATATCCTCTTTAAGGTCCTTAAACATATTTATAATAGCTATTTGGAATTTGCGATTCAGTTATATTACATTTCTCAGTGTCAACTGTAGTAGGGTTGCTGGGTTCTGGTGGAGTCATATTGTCTTGGATGTTAATGAATGTGTTTTTGCACTGGTGTCTAGACATCTGGGTTTGGGGTGATTTGTGGGTGCTGATACCTGGTCTTATCTTGGTTGGGTAGGTGTCCCACTCCTTGGTTTCTGTTGTCCTCTCTGGATCTTAGGAAGTGTGGTGGCTGTGAGTTACTTGATAGGGAGTGTTTTTTAATCTCTGCCAGGTGTGTCTACCAGAGGTTGGGGTAGAAGGTGTTTCTAGGTGTTTGGGTTGGCACAAAGGAATGGAGATGGGCTAGAAGGGGGTTGAAAGGGTTCACAGGGAGGAGGAAAGCTGGGTCTGCCAGACAGTTCAGCAGAGTCCCCAGGGAGTGGAGTGAGAGATGAAAGTCTGGCTCTTGCAAGTTGTCAGCTACAGACCTGGGAAAGAGCCTGGCAAATTGAAAATGGGGGATAGGAAGGAGAGTCTTCACCTATCTGATTCTCAGGCTGCTGTGACCAGCAGGTTCTCAAATAGAGAGGGCCTCCAGGTATTGGCAGCTGACACAAAGGGACAGGTGCAGGGGGAGGGGTTGGGTTCTTTGTGAGGATCTGCAGAGTTCCCAGGGAATTTGTTTTCTAGTTTTTCTCTGTGTTTTCTTCTAGCAGTCTCAGGATTTCAGGTCTTACACTAAGGTCTTTGATATGTTTTATATTGAATTTTGTGCAGGCTAAGTGATAGGAATATAGTTCATTGTCTACATCCAGACACTCTGTTCTCCCAACACCATTTGTTAAAGAGGCTATTTTCTCCTGTGTATGTTTTCGGCATCCTTGTCAGAAATCAAGTAGCTATAGTTTCATAAATTTATTTCTGAATGCTGTATGCTATTCCATCAGTCAATGTATTTGTTTTTGTGCTAGTATTATGCTGGTTTTGTTACTATGGCTCTACAGTATAATTTGAAATAAAGTACTATGATTCCTCCGGCATTGCTTCATGCTCATAATTACTTTGACTCTTCAGGGGCTCTTCTGTTTCCATAAAAATTTTAAGGTAATTTCTCCTAATTATGTACAAAAATGTCCCTGGAATTTTTGATGGAAATTGCATTGATTCCTCTTTTCATAACATACTCATTTCCACAATACTGATTCTTCTAATGTGTGAGTATGAGAGGTCTATCCATCTTCTAGCATCCACCTCAGTTTTACTCCTAATTATTGAAAAGTTTTCTTTGTCAGACTCTTTCATCTCTTTGGCTGGGTTTGCTTCTAGGTATTTTTAATCTGTTGTAAGTGCGATCTTTCTCCCCCCCCCTTCCTTTCTTAGCAAGTTATTGCTGTACAGAAAAGCTGCTGACTTTTTTTTTTGCTTTAGTTATTTTTATTTTTTCCATAATATTTTACTGTTTATTTGGGAATTTTACATCATGAACCCCCAACACTCTCACTTCCCAGCCCTCCCAGATCCATCCTCGTCTCTTGGGACCTCCCCATCCCCCACAAAAAAATGAAAAAGAAAACAACAACAATAACAGCAACAGCAAGTTCAATTTGTGTTGCCCATATACTCACTGGAGCATGGCCAAACTCCCTGTGGCTAGCCCCTTAAAAAAAAACAAACCAAGTCCTTCCCCACCCCCACCGAAGCCGGAAGCCATCAATTGTGGAGAGCTACAGTTCAGTATCCTTATCACAATTTTTAAGAGTTCTCTTCAATGGCTTCCTGTCTAGGCTCTGACTTTGGGGGGTGGGCAGGGGTTGTCACAGAAGTCTTTTATGCCCCTCTTTCTCAGCTGTGAGTCTGTAGTCATCAATGCCATGACAAAGATGGCTTCCTTGCCCTTTACAGTCAGCACAAGCATGGATCTTGTACTTACCCATGGTTTCTGCGAACAGCAGAGATCACGGTCATTCACATGGTCTCAAGAGTCAACACATGCCAAGGACCTCAGCATGGTCTTCCAGTGGCAGTACAGGCCACAGACACCACCACAGCCCTCAACAGCAGCAAAGGCCCTAGACATCACCATAACCTCAAGTGGCAGTGGAGGTCACTCAGGTGATATGGCCTGCAGAGGCAGCCTGGCTCATAGACATCAATACGTCCTCAGGAGGCATCCCAGACCATGGACATCCACATGGCCTTTGGTGGTAACATGAGCCATGGACATCAACACAGACCCTGGCTGCAGTAGGACCACCACAGGCTCAGACCTGGCCCTGAGCAGCAGCATGGACCTTGACATCACCATGGCCCCAGGTGGTAGCACAGGCCACTCACATCAAAACTCTGCTGACTTTTGAATGTTAAATTTTGTACTATGCTACTTTGGTAATCATATTTATAAGATCTAAATCTGTTGCTGTTAGTCTTTTAGGTCTCTTAAGTTTAGGATCACACCATCTGCAAATAAGGATAACTAGAGCAAACATACTTACCAGCACATGGTTCCAAGAAGAAATCACAAGGAAAATTTAAGGAGACTTCAAAGTGGATATTAATGATAGCATAGCACATCAAAACATGTGCCATAAAACTAAAGGAAAGCCTAAAGGGAATTCTCTAGCTTTGAGTCTTTGCACTATGAAAAAACAAAATACAAAGAAAAAACTATGTCATTTCCTATAAGAAAATATAAATGTAACCCTTTGAATTTTTAAAAAAATATATTATTTTAATAATATATTTTATTAATTCTTTGATAATTTTGTGTGTTTGATCAGATTCATCCAACTCTCCTCCCAGATCCAGATCCATCCCTTTCTCTCTAATGTCTCCTCCACTTCACATTTTTTTAAAGAGACTGTCTCACAGCAGATGCGCTAGTCCTCTGGCTGTTCTCTACCCACATTTCCGCAGTGTTCCCTGAGCCTTAGTTATAAAGGTTGTGTTGTAAATGTATTAATAGGGGTGGGCACCCGCAATCAGCTCCCCTCTGCATTTTGACCAGTTGTGACTTTCTGTAATGATCTCCATCTACTGCAGAAAGAGGTTTCTTTAACGAGGGATGAGAGCTGCTCTTATCTGTGGGTATAAGAATAAGTTTTTAGATTGCAGTTAGAGATTTGACTAGTTTAGGAAAGTGGCAGTAGTACAATCTCTTTTAAGCTCCTTGACCTCCCCAACTAGAGGTAGTAAGCTAAGTTTACCATTCCAGGCATGAATTCCCTCCCACTGGACAAAGCTTAAGTCCAATTAGGTGACTTTCAGTTACCCCCAAGATATAAATGCCACTTTTGCGACTTTCAGAATATCTTGCCATGCTGGTCCTTGTTGTGGTTTGGAGCATTGCAGCTGGACTCTTGATACCTTTCCTACCTTGGCGGCTTGCCTAGCTCCTTCCAATACTATGAGAGCTAGTCCTCGGGGAGGAGGCTTCCTGTTCAAATGCAGGTCGATTCCTCCAAGATTTATGTCCAAAGTGTAGTGTCTTCAGCAATGGGGTCTTACCTTCTTTCTCTAGAAGGCAACCTAGGCCAACAGCAATACCCTATATTGTCTAGGAGTCTCTTAGACTTCCCTCTACCCTTGTGAAAAGCAGAAGTCCTCAGGAAAGAAAAGACATGAGCAATGAATGGAAACATCAACAGAGCCTATTTATTGGTCGAAGTTTTTAATCCCTGCCTTTCTAAAGATACCACCAGTAAGGAAGCAAAATGGCAGCCCACAAACTGATAGGACAAGTTTGCCATGCACATATCTGACAAAGCCCTTCTATCCAGAAGATATAAAGAATCTTAAATTCAGTTACAATGAAGTAGACATCCTAACTAAAGTGAATACTGGCAACTGGGTTAAAACAACACTTCACAGTAGAACATTCACCAATTATTGCCAATAAGCATATGAAAATATGCCCAATGCTATAAGTCATCAGACATGTTCAAGTTAAAAATACATTGAGATTCGCTTTGTTTCCACAAGAACTGCTAGAATTTAAAAATACTAAACATATCAAATATTGGAGAAAATGTGGAGCAACCAAAATTCTACTCAGTGTTGGTGCAAAACAATTCTGTAGTCACTTTAACCAACACTGAAATGTTCCCTTACACAGTTGCATCTGCTCTTACTGTAAGACTCGGCAATCCCATTCCCCAGTACTTGCTTGGCTCTTTGTCCACGGAAAGAGTTGTGTAATAATGTCCACACTGTGGCTGTGGTGGCTCACATCTGAAATCCCAACATTCAGGAAGCTGTGGCAGGAAGGTTAAGTGTGAAGCCAGGATGGACTATATAGTGAGGTCTGGGCCAAGCTGGAACACAGAGACTTTCTCTTTAAAAAAAAAAAAAGTTTCAGTATTCATAGACTCTCCATTCACAATAATAGCCCCAACCTGGAAACAATTCAGTGTCTACCAGTATATGAATGGATCAACAAGTGTATCCACTCTTCCTCCAGTATTGCCAGGCTTTGGAAACTAAACCATATATGTTCTAATGTCTTGTCTGACACATTTTCATTCCTTAAAACATTTTCAAAATTATTCTGGTAAACTCAGGCATAATTTTATTCAAAATTAACCTGGGGATTTTTTTTAAGCCTTTTACCCTCTATACCTTCTTATGCAATTTTTAGACAGTAAATTTTGTATGAAATCAAACCATTCTCTCCAAAGATAAGGCATCATGTCCTTTCCCCAGGTGTGGACATGGGATTGCTTTTATTGGTGGTCTGCTTTTACCATAGCCTCACTCTCCACATCCCACCTAGGAAACTTGAATTTTCTACTTGAAGAATTGGAGATGAAGGGATTTTCTGTCAGGATAGCAGGCATCGTGTGCTCCAGGGCACGGTTAGGATTGGAAGGTGGGAGGTTCACCACCCTAACAAACTCCATTTGACTTAATTCTCCTGTTATATATTGTACATCTACAGTGTGGCATCCAAGGCAAAAATCTCCGTGAGGCATCTAAGATGGAGTCAAGGATACCTTGTTCTATGGTGGTGCTAACAAAGCAAACCAAATGCTCATGGAAACCAAAATGTCCTAAGGATATTGAAAAGCTGCCTGGGCATAAGGAAAGAGCTCTATCTTCTAGGTCACTTCTTCTGTCTTCTTTCTAACAAATCCCCAACGCCTGAAGATTTGCAAAGCTTAATGGTGGGTGATCAGCTCTCCACTGCTCCGGTGCTGCTCTTCCGCTGCAGGGTCCATGTGGAGCAATCCCAAGCTTGTGGATTGTTTCCCAAACCTACTTCTCAAGTTATCCGTTTAGGTGGTCATTTCCTTTGAGCGATGAATAGAACTTGCCAGAGAATTTGAATGGAAAATTAATGCAGGAGTGAGTGAGGCAACTCTCAGCTCAACATTTTATTGTTAATTATAAATTTGCCACGTAATTTCAGTTCCCAAGAAAGCTTAAATTTTCTTCTAATTAAAAGAGACAAGTGGTGTGTATCAGAAGCAGCTGCTCTGGAGAGGATTTTTGCTAACAGTCATTTCCAAACTACCTAGTCATTTCATCTTCTCAATCCTAAGACTGTCCATGCGGGATGACTGAGCTAGAAATCACGTTCATAAAATATATAAAGATGGAAGGTATAAAATATATAAGGATGGAAGAAAGGAAAGAGAGAAGATGGCAAAAATGGAGGAAAGGGAACAGGAAATAAAGATGAGTAGAATGTTTAGATGATGCTTACAGAGGGAAGATTACTGGAATACATAATGAGGGAGAACGCCAACTCCCCACTTGCCTCTGCATTTTAATAAAACATCTGGACTCGCAGTGAAGCATAAGTTAGTATGTTGGAACAAGGTAATAAATGGCCTGGGCTTGAGGATGAAATTGCTTCAGACTTATTCTGGTTTGCCAGTCTGCTACAAACTATAAAGCCTTGAACATCTCATTTCCTAAGCCTTAGATTCCCTATCTCTAAAACTGGGTTAATAATGATACCCCCACATAATCTTGACATAGGAGCTGTAATGTGGTACCATCCACCCATCAGATAAGCATAAATATTAGAACCTAGTAGTAAGTATTCCTGAGAAAGTCAAGGAATTAAATTCTCAAGCACAGTTGATGGAACCGAATGTCACAAAGAATATGACAACAGAGGAAATTAGAAATGTCCACACCGGATTCACCTATACCTCTACTAGGGCTAGTCCCAAGAAAACCCAACCTGTGTAGGT
>CABHPP010120140.1:0-25853 GCA_902168425.1 Peromyscus attwateri
AAAAAAAAAAAAGAAGTGAGTAAAGCAGGGTATGGCATTGGATGAGCATGCTTACATGGTAAGCAAAGAGCTGCCTCCAAAGGATACTGAAAAACAGTAACCAGAGAGGTCAGAAAGCTGTCCAGGCAGATATGTTGTCACTGAGGGCAGAGGACTGCAAGGTTTAAGGAAAAGGAACTTTGGTGTAAAGACCAAAAATGAGTTGAAAGAAGTTATGGTCAGAGGCATTTTAGAGCAGTGTGAGGTGTTTGGAGTGGGCACTGTTTGGTCCAGGCTGGAAGGAAAAGACTAGAAGCAGAAAATGTCAGAGTGATACAAGGCAGTGTAATGGGAAGTGGTGTCTGGTGCATGGCTTCCTAAACTATGGGTCCTGGCCTGGCAGCACTAGCCTGTGTTACACTGTTTAGCTCCATTGAAGCCTTAGCTCTGAACACACAACATTTGCACTTTACCTTGTGTGTGCCATCATACCACACAACATCGATGAACACTGCCCATAACACCTTGGTGCAGATATGAGACTATTATGTGTTATAAATAAAACAAGTATTTTACATCACCTATAAATAAATTTCTGATTTTAAAGAATGACAATGGTTTGATTACAGAAAACAAAGGCTCTAAGTGTTTTTCTACCAAACAAGGACTTCCAGAAACAACAGAAATAGCACACATATAAAAGCACAGACACTGTGGCAGCATGGACAGGACCTGCATAGGTTCAAGTTAGATGAGGTCCCAGTGCGGAGAGTGGAAGTGCACACAAGCCCGCATCCCTAACCTAGAAGCTATCTCTTATTGACAATCACTTTCAAAGGAAAATTTAGTTTTCTTCAATGGAGTCTCACTGGGTGTATAAGTTGAGGGCAGGTCCCATGCCCGGCAGTAGATGGCCAACATGAAAAAAAAAATCAAGATATTTTTTGGAATTTTTTTTTAACTTACTTGTCTTTTGCTTGTGCATTATTGTTTCCAATTTTTTATTTTTATTCATTTTGTTTTCATGTGTTTTTGTCTCTTGGTGTGTATGTTTTTCTCGTGTTTCATCTTTGTTTTTATTTTATTTTATTCTCTTTTTTGTTTGCCTGTTTGTTTTTTTCTAAAAAGAGAGAATGAAGGCGTGGAGTAGGATGGGTGGGTGTGGGTGTGAAAGACCTGGGAGGGGAAACCATGATCAGAATATATTGCATAAAAATTTATTTTAAATTAAAAAAATAAATATTTTCCAACCAGAATTCCTTAGCACACAAGTGTAAAATTAGTAAAATGTTCTATTATATTGTGTTAAAGTCTCTGATTTCTTAAAATTGCATTTTTGGTTACTGACTTGAATTTCATAAAAATCTGTTAAATAAATTTTGGCTTGGAAATCGGATAGAATTTCCAACAATTTCTCCAATAGCCCTTAACATCCTTTTGCCATTTTATACTACATATTTATGTGAAGTAGGGTTCTCAGCATTGATAATTTAAAAAAATCTAAATATCATTCCACTCTGAAAAACACCAAAGATGCTCTATGTCCTGCATTGTTAAATATTTTTCCAATATTTAATTCTTTATGTGAAACTAAATACCTATTTCATTAGTATATAAATTAACTTTCTTCTTTAATAATGGTAAGACTATATAATAAAGAATTATTATTTTTTTAAAGCACATACTCATGTATCCCAGGATGACTCAAATTCTCTCTGTAGTAGAGAATGACCCTTTGGACTCCAAACATTCTTGTGTTTATCTCCAGAGCACTGAATCTACAGGTGTGCTCCAACATAACTGCTTTATTTGGTTGTGGTGGTTTGAATAAGGATGGTCCCAATAGTCTCATATATTTGAATGTTTGGTCTCTGGGGAGTGGAACTGTTTGAAAGGATTATAAAGATTAGGAGGTGTGGCCTTATTGGAAGAAGTGTGTCACTGGGAGTGGACTTTGAGTTTTCAAAAGCTCATGCCAGATCCAGTCTCTCTTCCTGCTGCCTGTGGATCAGGATTTAAAATTCTCATCTACTTCTCCAGCACCATGCCTGCCTGCTGCCATGGTGGGCTCCAGATGTAACATGAATCTTAAAGGGTCTTATTAATAAAAAACATGGGAGCCAGATATTTGGGGTGAATGCTGAAAGATCAGAGAAACAGAACAAGCCACAGCTAACCTCACCTCGCCAGTTCCTCAGCTGATCTTGTTTCCTCAATCTGGAAGCCTCTGAGTCCTCATCCAAATGGATCTCAGTTGAACTGCTACGAAAAGCCTAAAAGTTTAACAAGGCTCTAGTTCCTGGTCTTCACACCTTAAATACCCTTCTGCTTCCTGCCATTACTTCCTCGGATTAAAGGAGTGTTACTATACCTGGATGTTTCCAGTGTGACTTTGAACTCACAGAGATGGATCTCTGTCTCTGGAATGCTAGGATTAAAGGTGTGTGTGTCACCATTTTCTGGACTCTATGTCTATCTAGTGGCTGTTCTATTCTCTGACCCTAGATAAGTTTACTAGGGTGTATGATACATTGGGGGACACAACACCACCACATTTTTCCCCACCATGATAATGGATAAAGCATCTGAAACTATAAGCAAGCCCCTAATTAAATGTTTTCTCTTATAACAGTTGCCTTGGTAGTGATGTCTCTTCACAACAATAGAACAGTAACTAAAATAGAAGTTGGTACCATGAGTGGAATATTGCTGCCACAGGCCTGACCTTGCTGTTTGTTGGAATATGAAAGACTTTGAAACTTTGGACTAGCAAGGTGGTTGGACACTTTAAACAGGATTTAATGGGCCATCCTAGTAGAAGCTTGGAAGACAAGGGGTGTTGAAAACAATGTAAGTTATGATGACCTGACGCAACAAGTTTCAGAGTAGAAGAATATTAAGTGGTCTAGACATCATTCTTGTGATATCTTGGCAAAGAATGTGTCTACTTTTTTCCCTTGTCCTAAAAATTTGCCTGAGGCTAAATTTAGAGTTAGATTAATAACCTTGACAGGGGAGATTTCAAGACAGCCTAGTATTAAATTTCTAATGTGGCTTTTAGTAATTACTCTTATGCAGATCTATAATAAAAGAAGAACTCTGGAGAAAGAGAAATACAAAATGTACAGTTTGATGAGAAAAGCAGCACCAGGAAGTGTAATGGAGCTAAGTACTAAAGGTAATAAAATGTTTAAAGAAAAGCCTGATGCTAAATGAAATAAATGCTGTGGTGACCTCAGGTCTAAGTTTCCAGCTTGTGAAAAGGAAATAAAAGAAAGATTAAGCAGTTATCATCAACTAAATAAAAGTGATGCAAATATAATTGAAGGAGATAGCAGAGTTCCAGCCCATCAAACAACAGAACTTGGCAGCTTTGGCCACATGGTTCTGGCTTTAGAGTCAATAATACAAGAGAGGGTTTGTAGAATCTCCCTCTGTGGCTAAGGAAAGCTGCTGAGACAAGATGTGTCTCTTCATGGAGGCCTAGAGAGGCTATTGCATGAAATTGTGAAAGTGAAGCCTGGATTGTGTTGAAGCCTTCAAGAAGCTGATGATATGAGAGTTATGGGATGCCTGTCAAAGAGACCTGCAGAAGGGGTGTGGAACCAGCCCATGAGAGAGAAGTATGTTGCAGTCAACAAAGCTGAAAGGAGTTAGAGATCTGAAGTGCACATTGACATTAGAAACAGAGATGCAGAATGTGAACTTTGCCCTGCTGGGTTTAGGTCTTTCTTTGGTCCAGTATTTCCTCGCCATGGTCCCTTTCCTCCATTTTGGAATAGTAATGTATATTCTGTGCCATTTTATGTTGGAAATATATGTTCTGCTCTTTGATTTTGATTTGGATTTATGTAAAAAATTGCCTTGAGTCTCAGAAAAGAGTGTACTGTTAAACAGTGTTGAGACTGAAAATCTATGGGAACTTTTGAAGTTGAACTAAATACATTTTGTACTATGATATGGTACAAACCTATGGAGGTTAGGGAGAGGGAGTAGAATGTGGTGGCTTAGATAAGAATGGTCCTCATAGGCTCATATATTTGAATTCTTAGTCACCAGGGAGTAGAACTATTTGAAAGGATTATAAAGATTAGGAGGTGTGGCCTTGTTGGATTATGTGTGGTCATGTTGGAAGAAATGTGTCACTGAGAGTGGGTTATGAGATTTGAAAAGCCCATGCCAGATCCAGTCTCTCTTCCTGCTACCAGTGAATCAGGCTTTAGAACTTCAGCTATTTCTCCAGCACCATGCTTGCCTACCTACAAGCTACCATGTTTCCTGCCGTGATGATAATGGAGTAAGCCTCTGGAACTGTAAGAAAGTTCCCAATTAAATGCCTTCTTTTATAAGAATTGTCTTAATCATGATGTTTCTTCATTGCAGTAGAACAGTGATAAAGACAATGGTATTGTAGATAAAACTTAGGGCCTTGTGCATGCTTTTCCATCAACTGAGCTACATCCAAGCCCAAAGATTCCTTTTAAAGCAGATTCTCTTATGTTTCATTACCAATAATATTTGATTTGCACAACTATTCTATGCACCTATATAACATGGTCAAATAAAATTTTCTCAGGAAAGTAGGTGTCAAAGCAGAACAATGTTTAAGAAGCCCTGCTCCAGGAAGTTTTATTAAGGGGAGAATCAATTTTCCTGTGTTTTCCCTCCTTGTACACGCTCTGTTTGTCTCCTTCTCTATCTTCTCTTCACAGCCATCTCTACAGTGAAGGGTGAGCTGGTTGGTGGGAGGAAGCACAGTTTCTTTGTTAGTGGGCAGTACCAGAGTGGAGATAAGACCATTTTTAGGTTAATGAGACCTCAGGAGATAGAAACTTCCAAGATCAGGAGAAAAAAAAAAAGCAATAAATAGAACTTGAAAAAAATAGGGTTAAAAGCAAAAATTGGCAGGAAAGTTAAGGGACAGTGTATGAAAGGTCTAAAATGGTGCATTGTGGAGATTTGTGTTTAGTATCTTTCCATATGTGTCACCATTGACATCAATCGACTATGCATTGTAAACCTATGACACAAAATGATTTCAAAGTTTGAGTCAACTTGGTATTATTTCTCTATATTCTTCTTTGGATGGGGGCCTGTCTCTGCTCTCTTTTCTTTTTATTAATAGAAAGTAGATTTATTCACTTTACTTTTATCATTTTATGTGCATGAGTGTTTGGTCTACATGTATGTATGTACATTATGTGTGTGCCTAGTGCCAACAGAGCCAGAGGAGGGCACTGGATTCTACTGGAACTGGAGTTACAGGTTGTTGTGGTCTGTCATGTGTGTGCTGGGAATTGAACTCTCCAACTGCACAAGAACAGTCAGTGCTGCCAGCCTCTGAGCCATCTCTCCAGCCCCTGCTTTCTCTTTTTGTCTGGATTGTGTTCTCACCTCTTAGGCAAGGCAAAGCCATGGCTTGGGTTTCAAGTGAGGGGTGATTCCTCATTTGTCACATGTAGATGTCTTTGGGTCCAGTGTGGAACAACTGTGAGGGCTTTGTTAATAAAAGCTTCTAGTTTAGCCTGTTATTGCTGAATGATTTTTTTCATGAAGTGCTTATTCTCACTGCTGGAGACATCAGTAACATTGTCAGTTTAATAGCTTCTTTTTATGGTGGATGCCATAAGCATATTTCCTACCCCATCCAGCACACTGCCTATTATGCAGATACAGCTCTAACCAAGCAGAGTTGTAAGAGGTATAAATAAATAATTTTGCATTTTTCTCACAGGACAAATGACTAAATGCTAATTTGGAACCTGGCAAACTTGGCTTGCTTGTTAGAGAATGTTAGAATAATGTGCCCCTTCTCTGCAATCCATGCCATATATCCTATTCTATATGGCAAATCCCTCCATGAATAAGTGAATTGTTCCTCTCCTAATGCTGTTTTCAGGGAGACAGGAAACTTATGTGGGCAGAGACAGAAACTTAGTCTTGTTTCTGGTGACTGAATTCTATTTTTCATTCATATATTCCTACAAACCTATGTAGAAGTGATGTGTTTTCTGTAAGTGTCTATATCATGACCCATGATATCACCTGGTATCTCAAGAACCCCCTTTTTTATTGAGATTTCAAGTGTCTATCTTTTTAAAGGCACAAGCAAGGGTATCTTTTGAGGCTGAGAGTTTTTTTGTTACCTAAATTTAATGACATTTCTTTCCAAACTTAGTAGAAATTATTCTCTGATTCATTTGAAATTGTATAAAATATTTAAGGGCTAAAAAGTATTTAAAATCTAAACAGCAAAAAGTGGAAACCTGGTATTTTAATTGCTAAAATCCATCATTTTTGATGCTAAATAAATCACTTTCAGACGTGTCTTCTATCCATTGCTGGCTGATATCCACTGTGTGAATGCCAAAGTGTGAAGACCACCATGTTGTAGGCACTGTGTGGTAGTCATTGTGTGATAGCCATTATGTGGTGGCCACTGTGTGATGACCACTGAATAACTGTCATTGTAAAATGGTCACTATGTGATTGTTACTGTGTGATGGTCAATCTGTTGACCACTGAGTGATGGCCACTGTGTGATGGTCATTGTGAGATGGCCAAAGTATGAAGGCCACTGTGTAAAGGTCACAGTGTGATGGTCATTGTTTGGTGGGCACTGAGTGATGACCACTCTGTGATGGTCACTGTGTAATGGCAAATCTGTGATGACTACAGTATGATGGTCACTGTGTGATGACTTCTGAACAATGGCCACTGTGTAATTGTCATGTGATGATCATTGAGTGATGGCTAGTATATGATGGCCACTGTGTGATTCCCACCATATGAGGTCACTGTGTAATAGCCAGGATGTGATGACTGCTGAGTAATACCCTATTAGTTACAGTCATGGTGTGATGGTCATTGTGTGAAGACCACTGATTAATGGCCACTGTGTGATGGTTACTATGTGATTGCCAGCATGTGATGACCACTGAGTAATGCCCATTGTGTAATAGCCACTGTGTGATGGTCACTGAGTAATGGATAACCTGTGATCACCACTGAGCTATAGCTACTGTGTAATGGCCAGTGTTAGATGACCACCGAGTAATGGCCACTGTGTGATGGATACCGTGTGATGACCATTGGGTGATGGTTATTATGTGATGACCACAGAAGGATGGACAATGTGTGATGGTCAGTTTGTGATTGCCATGGTGTGATGGCCAGTGTGTGATGGTCACTGTGTGATGAACATTGTGTAAGGGTCATTGTGTGATAGCCACCATATAATGATCATGTGCGATGGCTAGGGTATGAGGGTCACAGTGTGATGTCCAATGTGATGTCCAACATGTGAAGACCAATGAAGTGATGTCCACTGTGTCTTGTCCACAATGTGATGACCACTGAGTGATGTCCACTCTTTGATTGTTACCGTTTGAAGGCCATGTTGTTATTGCCACAATGTGATGGCCAGCATGTAATGACCACTGATTAATGCCCACTGTGTAATGATCACACTGTGAAGGTTATTGATGGTCACTGAGTTATGACCACTGTGTGATGGTCATTGTGTGATAGCCACCATGTGATGGCCACTGTGTGATGGCCAGGGTATGATGGCCGCTGTGTGATAGTCATTTAGTTATTGTCACTTATGATGCCACTATATGATGGTCACTGTGTCATGGTCATTGTGTAATGGCCACTGTATTATGGTCACTATATGTTGACCACACTGTGTTGGTCAGTATGTTATGGCCATGATGTAGTTGCCAATGTGTGATAGCCACTCCTGAATGACCACTGTGTAATGGCTGCTGTGTGATGGACACTGTGTGATGACCACTGGGTGTTGGTCACTGTTTGATTGTCACTGTGTAATAGCAACAGTGTAATGTCCATTATAAGATGGTAACCCTGTGACGGCCACAGAATGATGGTCAATGTGTGATGACCACTGTGTAATGGTCACTGTGTGATGTCTAGGGTTTGATGACCACTGAGTAAAGGCCACTCAGTTATGGTCATGGTGTGATGATCATTGTGTGAAGACCACTGATTAATGGCCACTGTTACTGGTGATGGTCAGCATGTGATGGCCACTGAGTCATGCCTGATGTATAATGGCCACCATATGATGGTCATTGTAATAGCCACCATGTGGTGGCCACTGTATGATGGCAAATGTGTGATGGTCAGAGTGTGATGACAACTGAGCACTGGCTACTCTGTGATGGCCACTGTGTGATTATCACTGTAATGACCACTGAGTAATGGTAAATGTGATATGGTCACTGTGTGAAAGTTACTGTGTGATTGTCAGTGAGTAATGACCACTGTATTGACCACTGAGTGATGATCACTTGCTTGAGGGCCATAGGAATATACAGCAAGTGACAACTGGTATTTAACAGGTTGAACCACCAAATGATGAAATCGCTGTTGGGGAGCCCCACTAGGCAAAGTCTGTGGGGTCACTGGCCGTGGAAACTGGTTATTTTCTGTCTGTAACTTTCTCACATCCCACCACTTACTCCCTAAAAAGAATGGCTGTGGGTTTCTTTCCACATCACATTGGTTGTGTGTTTTACATCTTTGGGCACACATATAACTGTGAGTGGTCAGGAAGATGATTTCTGTTTAAACTGTATAATTCTGATGAATAAAAATAAAACTAGAATATTTTTCATAACTGACACAGGAAAGAAACAGTATTCTCAGTTACAAAGACAGCCTTTTCCATATCTAGCTAAGACCTTAGAGCAAATTCAAAACAGACTAGTTGTCCCTGCAGAGAATATACAAAGATAAGTTCCAGGTGTTTACTGCTGAATCAAAGTCAGTCATGAAGCAACTTTGGTAGACATAACCCCCTGCAGTAATTCTCTTTCTGCATGTACCCCAACCACTCAAGGTTCAGCCAACTAATTGTTGTTGTTAAGTCCTGGATTTCAATGTCTTCTCTTTCTGGGAACATTAACCATTCAGGTTATGTGCTTGGCCAAGTGTTACTCACTGGCCGGTCAGCACAACCTTCCTAGCCTGAGAAAAATTGTGTGACTTATCATGTGTTATGAGAATGGATCAGACCCTGGAAATGTAACATATAATTGTCCAGAGTTTGGCTGTGTGAGAGAGAGAAAGGGGAGAGAGTGAGTGAGTGAGTGAGAGAATGAATGAGTAAAGAGTGGGTGAATGATGTAGAAGTATGTGTGTATATGAGAGAGAGGAAGAGAGAGAGAGAGGAAGAGATAGAGAGGTGTGAAAGAGCTGCTGCTATGTAGAGGAGGGATGTGAAGGAATGGTGTAAAGAGCTGGGCAGTGAGTGAGTGTGAGAATGAGGTGTGTGTGTGCAAATGAGGTGTGCAGAGGGAACTGAGGAGAAGGGATGAGAGGATTTTTTAAGATGAAATAAAAAAGAAAGCTACCATTAGAAAGTGTCTGTTTCCTTTATTTTCCCCTCAAATAGAAAAGGTCTAGCCTTCACCACATTCATGGATTTTTTTTTTTTTTGCATACTCTGGTGGTGACTGAAGGCTGGCCCTCCAACTACTGATAGTCACTGTGTGATAGCCAGTGTTTCGTGGGTACCATATGATGGTTATATGTGATGGTCACTGTGTGATGGCTATTGTGTGATGACCAAATTGTAATGATCACTGTGTGATGACCACTATGTGATAGTCAATGTGTGATGGTCACCCTGTGCTGACCACTTAGTTATAGCCACTGTGCGATGTTCATTTTATGATAGCTACCATATGATCCCACTGTGTGATGAACACTATCAGATGACCACCAAGCAATGGCTACTGTGTGATGGACACCATAGCTAGCCACAGGCTGATGGTCACTATGTGATGGTCATAGAGTGATGGTACCTGCTTGATGGTCACTGTGTGATGGCCACAGTGTAATGGTCACTGTGTGATGTCCAATGTGTGATGGCCAGCATGTGATGACCACTGTGTGATGGTCATTGTGTGATAGCTACCTTGTAATGGCCACTATGTGGTGGCTAGGTTATGATGGCTCCAGTGGATTGGCGATTGTGTGATGTCCAATGTGTGATTGCCAGTGTGTGATGTGCACTGTGTGATGGCCAAAGGTGATGACACTGAGATAGACATTGTGTGATTGCTACTGTGTGAAGGCCATGGTGTTATGGTCAGTCTGTGACGGCCAGCATGTAATGACCAATGTGTAATGACCAGTGCATGATAGTTACTGTGTGATGAACACCATGTGATGACCACTGAGTTAAGTCCACTGTGTGATGGTCACTGTGTGATGGTTACTGCCTGATGGTCACTGAGTAATGGCCAGAGTATAATGGTCACTGTGTGATTGCCACTGTGCTGTTGGCCATTGTGTGATAACCATTGTGTGAGGACCAAAGTGTGAAGGTGACTAAGTGATGTTCACTGTATAATGGCTATCATGAGATGGTCACGGTGTGATGGCTACTGAATGATGACCACTCAGTGATGGTCATGGCATAATGGCCAACTTGTGATGACCACTGCATGATGGTCACTGTGTGATGACCCCTGAATGATGGCCACTGTGTAATGGTCATATGATGATCACTGTGTGACGACCATTGAGAGATAGCTGTTATGTGATGACCACCATGTAATGGGCACTGTGTGATGTCCACTTTTAGATGACCACTGATTAATGACCACTGTGTGATGGATACCAGAGGATGACCACTGGATGATGGTCACTATGTGATGGCCACTGTGTCATGGTCACTGTGTGATGGCTAGGGTTTGATGACCACTATGTAATGTCTATTCAGTTATGATCATGGTGTGATGGTGATTATGTGATGACCACTGATTAATGACCACTGATGGTTACTATGTAATGGTCAGCATGTGATTACCACTGACTAATGCCCACTGTGTAATGGCTACTGTGTGATGGTCATTGATGGTCACTGTGTGATGACCACTGAGTTATGACCACTATATAATGGCCTCTGTTATGTTCATTCTGTGATAGTCCTCATGTGATGGCCACTATGTGAATGATGGGTGTGATGGCCATAGAGGAATTGCCACTATGTGATTTCCAATGTGTGATGATCAGTGCACAATGAACACTGAGTGTTGGTCACAGTATCATGACCACTGAGTAATGGTCATTGTAAAATAGTCACTGTGTAATGGTCACTGTGTGATTAGCATGGTTTGATGGCCACTGTATTGCCCACTGTGTAATAGCCAGTGTGTGATGGCCACTGTGTGACGGTCATTATGTGATGGTCCCTATGTAATGGTGACTGTGTAATGGCCACTATGTGATGACTATTGAGTGATGGCCACAGCTGATGGTCACTGTGATGACTATTAAGCAATGCCCACTGTGCAATGGCCATTGTGTGATGATCATTGTGTAATGGCCTCTGTGTGATGATCACTGTGTAAAGGCCAATGAGTGACAACCATAGCATAAAGGTCACTGAGTGATGACCATTGAATAATGACCACTGAGTAATGGTTATGTGATGATCACAGAGTGATGGCCAGTGAGATATGGTTGTTATATGGTGGCCACTACATGATGGCCACTATGTGATGGGTACAATGTGATAGTCATTGTGTGATGGCCACTGTGTGATGGTCACTGTGTGATGGCCAGGGTGTGATAGACACCATGTGATGACCACTGTGTGTTGGCTTGGGGATGATGGGCACACTGTAATGGCCACTATGTGATATCTAATGTGCAATGGCCGGTGTGTGAAAGCCAAAAGAGTTTTGTTTACTGTGTGATGTTCCCTGAGTAAGGGCCACTGTGTAATAGCCATAGTGTGGTGATCACTGAGTGATGGTCACTCTGTGATGGCCACTACATGATGGCTGATACATGATAGTCACTTTGTGTTTGTCACAGTGTCTTGGCCACTGTGTAATGGTCACGGTGTAAAGGTTACTATGTGGTGACAACAGAATGATGGACATTTTGTGATGGTCAGTGTGTGGTGGCCATGGTGTTCTAGCAACTGTGTGATGGCCGTTGTGTAATGGACACCATGATCACTGGGTGATGGTCACTATGTTAATGTCATACAGTAATGGCCACAGTTTGATGGTCACTGTGTAATGTCCTCAGTGTAATCGCCACTATGAGATGGTAACTCTGTGATGGTCACTATATGGCCACAGTGTGATGGTCAATGGTGGTGGCCACTACATAATGGCAACTACATGATAGTCACTGTGTGATTGTCAAAGTGTTCTGGCCACTCTGTAATTGTTTCTATGAGATGGTCACTATGTGATGACCACTGAATGATAGACACTTTGAGGGTCAGGGTGTGATGGCCATGGTGTGATGGCCACTGTTAGATGACCACTGAATAATGTCCACTATGGAATGGCCAATGTATGACAGTCATTGTGTGATAGCTACTGTGTGGTGGCCACTGTGTGACAGTTAGCATGTGATAGCCACAGTGTAATGACACTGTGTAATAAGAAATGTGTGATGACCAGCATGTGATGACCACTAAATGTTGGCCCCTGTGTGATAGCCACTATGTGACGTTCACTGTGTGGTGATCACTGATTAACATTAATAGTGATATGGTTACTGTATGATGGGCACTGAGTGATTACTGTGTGATAGCCAGTGTTTGATGGGTACCATATGATGGTTAATACATGATGGTACTCATTGTGTGGTGGCCTACTTATAATGGTCACTCTATGATGGCCACTATGTGACAGTCAATGTGTGATGACTACTCTGTGATTGAAACCACATGATACTTATTGGGTGATGGTCTTTATGTGATGACAACTGAATAATGCCCACTATGTAATGACCACTGTGTGATGGCCATTTTGTGATACCTACCATGTGATGGCTAGGGTGTGATGGCTATAGTGTAATAACCACTGTGTGATGTTCGATGTGTGATGGTGAGTATGTGATTACCAGTGAGTGTCAGCCACCACGTAATGATGGTCATTGTGTGATAGCCAATGTGTGATGGTCACCATGTGATGGCCACTGTGTGATCATCACATAGTGATGATCACTGTGTGATTGCTACTGAGTAACAGCCACTAATTGATGACTATACTGTGATGTATACTGCAAAATAGCTGTTGGAAATGGCCAATATGTGGTGATCCCTGTCTCATGGCCACTGAGTGATGATGACTGAATGATGGTCACTGTGTGGTGACCACTGAGTAATGGCCATCATGTGACAGCAAATGTATAATGGTCACTATGTGATGTCCACTGTGTGATGGCCACCATATGATGACCAGTTAGTGATATCCACTGAGAATATCCACCGTGAAGGCCATGGTGTTATGGCCACTCTTTGATGGCCAGCATGTAGTGACCAAGGAGTTAACAGCAAGGGAATTACGGCCACTGTATGATGGACACCAAGTGGTGATCATTGCACTATGTACACAGTGTGATGGTCACTGAGAGATGACCACAGTGCAATAGTCATTGTGTGATGGCCACTGACTTCTATCTACTATGAAATGGCCACTGCGTGGTGGTCATTGTGTCATAGCCTCTATGTCATGGCCACTGTATGATGGCTAGATCGTGATGGCCACAATGTAATGGTCATTGTGTGAAGGTGACTTTGTGAGGACCACAGAATGATGGACAATGTGTGATGGTCAGTTTGTGGTGGCCACAGTGTGATAGCCATAGTGTGATGGTCATTGTTTGATGACCAATGAGTAATGGTCATTGTAAATGGTCACTATGTGATGGTCACTGTATGATCGGCACTGTGTGATGGCCACTGCATTGACTACCAAGTGATGGTCACTGAGTGATAGCCAATGTGTGATGGTCACCATGTGTTGATCACTATGTGATGGTCACTGTATGATGGCCACTATGTGGTGACTATTGAATGATGCCCACTGTATGATGGTCACTGTGTAATGGCCACTAATTGATGACTATCATATGAAAGACACTGCATAATAGCCACTGTGAAATGGCCACTATGTGATAGTCATGGTGTAATGGGCAATGTGTGATGACAACTGAGGAATAGCCAATGTGTAATGGCCATTGTGTGATGGTCTGTGTGAAATAATCACTGTGTGATGGCTACTGTGTGGTGGTCACTTTATGACAGCTACTCTGTGATTGTCACCTTATCATGACCACTGAGTGATATCAACTCTGTGGTTGTTACTGTGTGAAGATCACAGTGTTATGGCCCCTCTGTCATGGCTGATGTGTGATGACCAATGACTAATGGTCAGTGTGTGATGGTCACTGTGTGTTGGAAAACATGTGATGACCACTGAGTTACAGTGACTGTGTGAGTGTCACTGAGATGGCCACAGTATAATGGCCACTATGTGATGGCGAGGGCATGAAGGAAACACTGTAATGGCCACTATGTGATATTCAATGTGTGATGGCCACTATGTGAAAGTCAATAGAGTGATGTCCACTGTGCGATGATATCTCAGTAAGGGCCAGTGTCTAATGGCCATGGTGTGATGATCACTATGTGATGATCATTGAGTGATATCTACTACATGATTGTCACTGTGTGATTGTCACAGTGTTTTGGCAACTGTAGTGGTCACTGTGTGCTAATGACTACATGATGACAACAGAATGATAGACACTGTGTAATGGACAGTGTGTGGTGGCCATTGTGTGATGGCAACTATGAGAAGGTAAATCTGTGATGGCCATCATCAGGCAACAGTATGATGGTCAATGTGTGATGGTCACTACATGATGGTCACTACATAATGGTCACTCTGTGATGATCAGAGTGTCTTGGCCACTCTGTAATGGTAACTATGTGATGGTCACAGAATGATGGACATTGTGTGATAGTCAGGGAGTGATGGCCATGGTGTGATGATGACTGTATGATGGCCAGAGTTACATGGCCACTGAGTAATGGCCACTGTGTGACAGACACCATGTGATGAAAACTGGGTGTTGGTCACTATTTGACGTCATAGTGATGGCCACTGTTTGATGGTCACTGTGTGATGGCCATAGTGCAGTGGCCACTATGAGATGGTAAGTTGTGATGGCAGCAATGTGATAGCCACAGTATGATGTCAATGTGTGATGATCACTGTGTTATGGTCACTGTGTGATGGCCAGTGTTTGATGACCACTCAGTTTTGGTCATTGTGTGATGGTCATATATGATGATCACAAGATTAATGGTCATTGTTTGATAGTTACTATATAATGGGCAGCATGTGATGTCCACTGAGTAATGTCCACTCTGTGATGGTCATTGATAGTCACTATGTGATGACCACTGAATTATGGCCACTGTGAAATGGCCACTGAGTGATGGTCATTGTGTTGTAGCTTGTATGTGATGGTCATTATATGAAGCCAAGGGTGTGGTGGCCACAGAGAAATGGTCACAGTATTATGGTCACTATGTGATGACCACAGAATAATGGATAATGTGTGATGACCATTGTTTGATAATCACTGTGTGATGGCCAATGAGTAATGGTCACTGTGTAATGGTCACAGTGTGGTTGGCATTGTGTGATGGGCACTGCTTTGACAATTAATTGATGTTCACTGTATGGTAGCCAGTGTGTGATGGTCATCATGTGATGGTCACTTTGTGATTGTCACTGTGTGATGGTCACTATGTGATGGCCACTGTGTAATGATTACTAAATGATGGCCACTGTTGATGGTCACTGAGTGATGGTCATTAATTGATGACTATTGTGTGATAGACTCTGTGTAATAGCCATGTAAATGGCCACTATGTGATGATCACTATATGATGGCCACTGTGGGGTAATTACTGAGTAACGGCCATCATGCGATGGTCTTTTGTAGTGGTCATTGTGTGATGGTCACTGTGCAACTGCCACCCTCTGATAACCACTGCATGATTTCAACTCTGTGATTGTTACTGGGTAAAGGCCATGGTGTTATGGACCCTCTGTCATGGCCAGTGTGAGATGACCAATGAGTATTTGCCAGTGTCTGATGGTGATTGTGTCATGGACAGCATGTGATGACCACTGAGTTATAGAGACTGTGATGGTCACTGTGTGATGGCTACAGTTGATGGCCACTGTGTGATGACCACTGAGTAATATCCAGCTGATGACCACTTAGCCATGCCCACTGTGTAAAGGCCTCAGTGTGTTGGTCATTGATGGTCACAATGTGATGATCATTGAGTTATGGCCATTGTGAAATGGCCACTGAGTGATCATCATTCTGTCATAGCGTCTATGTGATAGCTACTGTGTAATGGCTAAGGTGTGATGGCCACAGTGTAATGGGAACTGTGTGATGGTCACTATGTGAACACCACAGGATGATGGACAATATGTGATTGTCAGTTTGCGATGGCCACAGTGTGATGATCAGTACCTGACAGTCACTGTCTGATGATCAATGAACAGTGGTCACTGTGAAATGGTCACTGGGTGATGGCCACTGTGTGATGGTCGCTTTTTGATCTCTACTGTGCCATTGTCACCCTGTGATGACCACTGAGTGATGGCACCTCTGTGATTGTTACTATGTAAAGGCTACAATGTTTGACTCCTCTGTCATGGACAGCATGTGATGACCAATGTGTAATGGCCAGTGTGTGATAGTCACTGTGTGTTGGATAACATGTGATAACCTCTGAGTTATAGCCACTGTGTGATAGTCACTGTGAGATGGCCACTGAGTAATGGACAGAATGTAATTGGCACTATGCAATGGCCTTCTTTGATGGCCTGTGTGTCATGGTCACTGTGAGATGGCCAAATTGTCAAGGCCACTGTGTGATGATCACTATGTAAAGACCACCATGTGATGAGCACAGCATGGTGTTCACTAGATGATGGCCATTGAATTATGTCCACTCTGTGATGATGACTGTGTAATGACCATCCTGTGGTGACCACAGCATGATGGTCACTGTGTAATGACCTCTGTATAATGGCCACTCTGTAATGGTCATGTGATGATCACTGAAGGATGGCCATTGAGAGATGGTTGTTATGTGGTTGCCACAATGTGATGGCTACTATGTGATTGCTACCATGTGATGGTCACTGTGTGATGGCCACTATGTGGTGACCACTGGTGATGACCACTGTGTGATAGCAAGTGTGTCCTGGCTATACTATAATGCCACTCTGTGATGTCCAATGTATGATGGCCAGTGTATGAAGGCTAGTTGAGTAATGTCCACTGTGCGATGGTCACTGAGTAAGGGTGAGTGTGTAATGGCTACTGTGTGATGATCATTGAGTTATGGTAACTCTGTGATTACCATCATCAAGCCTCAGTATGACTGTCACAGTGTGATGGATCCTGCATGATGACCACTATATGATCATTACTATGTGACAGTCAGAGTGTCATGGCCACTCTGTAATGGTCACTGTGTTTGGGTGACTATGTGCTGATAACAGAATTATGGACCCTGTGTGATGGTCAGTGTGTGATGGCCATGGTCTGATGGCCACTGTGTTATGGCCAGTGTTAGATGACCACTGAGTAATGGCCACTGTCTCACAGACACTATGTGATGATCACTGAATGATGGTCACTATGTGATGGTCATAAGTGATGGCTACTGTTTGATGGTCACTGTGTAATGACCACAATGTAATGGTCACTGTGTGAAGGTCACTATGTGATGACCACAGAATGATGGACACTGTGTTATGGTCAGTTTGTGATAACCATGGTGCTATTGCCATTGTGGGATGGTCACTAAGTTTTGCCCAATAAGTAATGGTTATTGTGAAATGGTCATGTGATGGTCACTGTTTTATTGGCAGTATGTGATGGTCATATGATGATCACTGAGTGATGGCCACTGTGTTATGGCCACAGTGTCAATGTGTGATAACCACTGTGTTACAGTCACTGTGTGATGGCCAGGGTTTGATGACTGCAGAGTAATGGCCACACAGTTTGGTCATGGTGTGATGCTCATTGAGCAACGACCACTGATTAATGAGCACTGTGTGATAGTTACTATGTAATAGCCAGCACATTATGATCACTGATTAATGCCCACTGTGTAATGGCCACTTTGCGGTGGTCATTGATGATCACTGTGTGATGACCAGAGTTACAGCCACTGTGAAATGGCCACTGAGCAACGGTCATTGTGTCATAGCCTATATGTGATGGCTAGGGTATTTTGGCTACAGTGTAATGGTCACTGTGTGATGGTCCCTATGTGATGACCACAGAAGGATGGACAATGTGTGATGGTCAGTTTGTAATGGCCATGGTTTTATAGCCAGTGTGGGATAGTCACTGTGTGATGACCACTGAGTAATGGCTACTCTGTAATGGCTATTGTTTTATAGTCTTTGCATAATGGTCACTGTGTGATGGCCACTTTGTGCTGTTTGTTGTGTGATGGTTACCATGTGATAACCACTGAGTAATGTCTACTGTGCCATTGTTACTGTGTAGAGGCCACTGTGTTATGGCCACTCTGTAATAGCCAATGTGTGCTGACCACTGAGTGATGACCACTGAGTATTGGCTAATGTGTGCTGACCACTGAGTGATGGCCACTGAGTATTGGGCATAGCTTGAGCATAGGAGACTTCGAAACCTACTTCCACAGTGACACACTTCCTCCAACAAGGCCACACCTCCTAATATTGCAATCCCTTTGGGTCCAATATTCAAACACATGAGTCTATAGGGGCCATACTTACTCAAACCACCACAGGTCCTGTCTTACTTTGTGTTTTAAGACAGGTTCTTCTTCTGGCATGGAAATCACCAAGCAGGTTAGCCTGGCTGGCAAGGATGACCCAGGGACCTGTTTGACTTTGTTTCCTGCACTTGGTTACAAGCACCTGCCACCACATTTGTTAAATGTGGGTTTGAGGCTCCAGTTTCAGTCCTCATGGTCATGAGACAAGTATTTTACTAACTGAGGTATCTTCTCAGCCCTGGATACTGTAATTCATTCCTGCTTAGTGTCAATCATTAAATTAATGGACAGGGTAGCTAATATCCCAGGATATTTAACTCATATTGTTGATAATCCTCTAAAAACCTTAGAAATACAGATGAGAGATTTATTTTTTGCAGATTATATTGGCCAATAAGCATCTTGAAGTATTTTACTGGATAAGTATGGAAATAAAAGATGGAGGGAAAATAACCACCCAACTATTATGCACACTCACTGAAATTTTGTTAATACCCATGGCTCAAAACAGCCAGCTCACATATACCTTAGCAAGAAGCAGTAACATGTCCCTTTGGAGTTCAACTTTTTCGGTTTTATTTTCACTAGGGAGACAAAGGCAGTTTACTTATTCTGCAATTACTGTAGGTGGCAAGCTATCAATAAAATCACATGCTTTCCCCAGCGGTTATGCAATCCTAATAATTAAATCTACACATCTGCTAAATAACAGCAGATTCAAAGTCTAGCAATTTACATGGAAGAAAACAGATGTCATTCTGCTATAATCTCTTCACATTCACCATGAGTGCTGTGAATGCTGCACACCCCACAGTGATTAATCTATCAAAATATTCTACTCCGTTTATTCCTTTTTATTACATCCTGTGTCACAGGAGATGGAGCAGCTGTTTCTGGATGGATAGCAGAGAACTGGTATCAAATAAAGAATTCTCTGAATAGACTCGGCAAACCCAAGCTACCAAATTATTAGAAAAGGAAGCTCTAGTGTCTACAATGGGATGATTTTAGAGCCTCCAATAGAGATACTCGCCCCATAAGCCTCTGAAGTGGAGAATGAGCTGAGACACAAGATGAATAGGTGCATTTCCCTTCACAGTGAAGTGCTTGGAGGGTATTAATTCCTTGCTTCTGAATTGAAAAGTGAAGTTCATATCCAGTGTTTAGCACAGTGATTTAATTTAAAGATTAGGTTCTTTCCCAATTAAGTCGCTATTGAATAAAACTTCACTTTAAGGTGACACATATGAGAAAAAAACTCAAATCCTGGAAACTTATGCTGAACTGGGATGAAAAGGAGGGGTTTTTTGTTTTTGTTTTTTAATGATAGGGAAATTTGGTGTTGTCAAACAAAATATTGAAAAGTCACCAGGGAATTACTGGATTGATATTCATGAACAAATTTGAGATACCAAAGGAAAGAAGGGAATATAATTAATATGTTTTGTATGTTCTTGAGAAGAAAGAAATTTTATTATCTTTAAGAGCAGTTCTTCAACCTTGGTGCATGGGAATGCCCACCCCGCATCCTCCTCCACGCACTCCCACTCCCTGGGGAGATTGAAACACACAGAGATTCTGTCTCACAAAGCAGGGAGTAGGATGCCTGGTGGTTAGTTCTTACATTGGCTCTCCTTGGGTGATTCTGAGAAATGCTGTCTGGATGATGGCTCAGATAAACTCTTAATGTTTCTGAGTATTTTCTCTCTCTCTCTCTCTCTCTCTCTCTCTCTCTCTCTCTTTCTCCTTCTTTCTCTCCCCTTTATTTTTCTATCTCTCTGTCTCTGTCTCTCTCATACACACACACACTATGCATTCAACATTTGTTTGTAAACAAACATGGGAGAATTCAGAACTCGTTGGTGCCAAACATCTGTGTTTAGGTTCTACTTTTCCTTCTGCCAGTGCTGCCATTTTATGCTGGATCTACTATTCCTGAACCTCAACGTCTTAGTCAGTGTTCTATTGTCATGATGAGACAGCATAGCCATGACATCTATTATACAAGAAAACATTTAATTGAGGCTTGCTTACAGTTTCAGAGATTTAGTCTATTTAAGCATGGCAGCATGCAGGCATGGTCCTAGAGAAGTAGGTGAGAGTTCTACATCCAAATCTGCAGGCAGCAGGAATACTGGGTGTGGCTTGGACTTTTGAAACCTCTAAGCCCCAGTTACATACTTCCTCCAGAAAGGACACATGTGCTCCAACAAGGCCACACTTCCTAATCCCTCTCAAGTAGTGCCACTCCCTGATGACTACGAATTCGAATATCCGAGCCTATGGGCAGCATTTCTATTCAAACCACCATATTGACATTCTTTGTTTGTAAGATGAATAGGCATTGTTAGGGGTATTTTGAAGATTTATTGTCCATGATTTACTTCTGGAAGGATTTGTCTATATTTGCTGTCTTCAATGTACTCTCCTATTCTTTCTAAGTCTTTTGTTTTAAAGACATTTATTTTTATTTATGTGTATGGAGTTGTATTATTCTCTCTCTCTCTCTCTCTCTCTCTCTCTCTCTCTCTCTCTCTCTGTCTCTCTCTCTCTCTGTGTGTGTGTGTGTGTGTGTGTGTGTGTGTGGCCACAGACAATGGATCCCCTTTCGCTGGAGTTACAGCTGCCTAATAGGAATGCTAGGAGCCAAACTCTGGTCCTCTGGAAGAGCAGCAAATGTCCTTAACTGTTAAGCCACCTCTTCCGCCCCTCTTCCTACCTCTTCTATTTAAAGCAATTTTCCTTTTCCTTTTGTTAAACATGGAGTTTTTTTCTCCCAAAACATATCCTGGTTATGGTTTCCTCTCCGTATAATCCCCCTAGGTCTTCTCCAGCACTCCCCCCAGCTGGATCCACACTCTTTCTGTTTCCCATTAAAAAACACACAGGCTTTTAGAGATAAGAATAAAATAAGATAAGAACTAAGTAATGTAGCTAGAGTTTTCCTGCCTGGCCCACAGTCAGGATAAATCTCTTTCACCTGCCAGTCCCACAGCCGCTCAGACCCAACCAAGGAAACACAGAGACTTCTATTACTTATAAACTGTATGGCCGTGGCAGGCTTCTTGCTAACTGTCCTTATATCTTAAGTTATCCATTTCCATAAATCTATACCTTGCCACATGGCTCGTGGCTTACCGGCACCTTTACATGCTCCTTGTCCTGGCGGTTGCTGGCTGGCAGGCTGGCAGGCAGGCAGGCAGTCTCCTTCTGCCTTCCTGCTCTTTTAATTCTCTCTGTTAGTCCCGCCTACTTCCTGCCTAGCCACTGGCCAATCAGTGCTTTATTAGCAACACATTTGCCATACAGAATATCCCACAGCAAAGTAATAAAGCAAAAATTAACAAATCGAAATGAAGCAAAACAAACAAACATAAAAAAAAAGATTCCAAGAAAAAGGCACAAGTAACAGAGATATACATGCAGAGACTCACTCATTCACACACTCATGAATCTCATAAACATGCTAAACTGAAAGTGATAATGTATACCCAAAGGACCTGTAGGTAAAAAGAAGAAAAACTATACATAAAATAAAATAAGATGAAAAATAAAAATTAAGATTAAAAAAAAATCCCTGACATGACATTATGAGACAAGGAAGCTCCAGAGATGCCATCTTTGAGTTTGTTTTTTGTTGGCCATCTACTGCTGGGCATGCAGCCTACCCTTAAGAGTGGTTTGTTTCCCCAGAGACTCCCTTGAAGGAAACTAAATTTTCATTTGCAAGTGGTTATCAACTGGAGATAGCTTCAAGGTTAGGGATAGGGGCAGGTATCCACTTCTTTCAGCTCTAGGACCATATGTGGCACAGATACATGTAGGCCCTGTGCATGCTGTCTTAGTCTCTGGGAGTTCATGTGTAAGTTGGTTGTTTTGTGTTTAGAAGGCCCTGTTTCTTTGGTGTCCTCCATCCTCCCTGGCTCATACACTCTTTCTACCTCTTCTTCCACAGGGTTTCCTAAGCCCTGAGAGGAAGGATTAGATGAAGACATCCTATTTAGGGCTGAGTGTTCCAAAGTCTCTCAATCTGTGTATTGTCTGGCTGTAAGTCTCTGTAAAGGTTCCCATCTGCTGCAGGTGGAAGATTCTTTGATGATGACTGAGCAATGCATAGATCTATGTAGCAGAATATCATTGCAGTCATTCTATTGCTTTGTTCTTTTAGTAGAACAGTAGAATTTAATTTTAACCTAGGTCCCTGAGCTACCTAGTATCAGATTCTTGGTCACCTAAGCAGTGTCAGGTATGGGTTCCTGTTGTGGAATACTATTTTAACTATGTAAAGATGTGTTATCTTTGTTTATGCTGCAGAATATTATCTTAACTGTGTAAAGTTGTGTTACACTTGTTTCTGCTGCCTTATTAATGATTTAAAGATGTGGTACATTTGTTTAATTATGTATAGATGTGTTGCTGTTTCTCCTTGCTTGCCTGTGGCACCTGATTGGTCTAATAAAAAGCTGAATGGCCAATAGCTAGGCAGGAGAAGAATATGCAGGGCAGGCAGGCAGAGAGAATAAGTAGGAGAAATCTAGGCTTGAGAGAGAAGGAGAACAGAACAAGGGAGAAAGAGAGGGACACACCCAGGGCCAGAAGCTAGGAAGCTGCCAGCCAGATATGGTGATAGCAGGAAAGTAAGATATGCAGAAAGAAAGAAAGAAAGAAAGAAAGAAAGAAAGAAAGAAAGAAAGAAAAAAAGAAAGAAAGAAAGGAAAGGAAAAGGAAAGAAAAGAAAGAAGGAAGGAAGGAAGGAAGGAAGGAAGGAAGGAAGGAAGGAAGGTAAAAAGTCCCAAGGCAAAATGTAGATAAAGAGAAACATATTAAAGTAAGAGCTAAGCTAAGGCCAAGCATTCAAAAGTAATAATAAGTTTCCATGTCATCATTTGAGAGCTGTTTCGTGCCCCTCCCCCAAAGCCTGCTACAGGTTCCATCTCATGGGATGGGCCTTAAGCCAAATCAGATATTGTGTAGTTACTCTGACAAGCTTTGTGACACCATTGCACTGGTATATCTTGAAGGCAAGACATCATTGTAGCTCAAAGGGTTTATAGCTGGATTGGTGTTTATGTTTCTCCTTGGGTAGTCTGCATAGTACCTTACTACCATCAAAGACAGTAGGGCATAGGGCTCTGGGTAGGTACCCACGTGACTTATCCAAGTTCAACGAGTTGTATAGGTGTTGTCTTCAGCAGTTGGGCCTTGTCATCAGGTTGTGGGGAACAACCTATAGACTTGGCAACAGCTTGATTGCTTGGGGGATTTTCACAGGACCACTTTGATTAACAATTCAATTAGGTGTAACCCATTCCTGGTACTGGATGCTTCATTTGGTGACAAGAGATGTCCAGTTGGGGATCTGTCTCCCACATTGTTTGGCAATTTCATATAGGTCACCTTCACACACATATATATTTTAGGAAACTTCTACTGCATTAGATTTACATACTACCTATCAAGTGGCCCTTAGTTTTAGTTGCCTCTCCTCGTATTCCCTCCCTCATCCTTCTCTTCCCTCTTCCTCCCCACTTGATTTTCTCATTCCAGATTGCCAACCAATCCATAGCTATTCTATTTCCCTTTCCAAGGGTGATCTCTCGGTCTCTCCCCTAGTCCCTTACTTTATACCTAATTTATATTGTTCTACAGATTGTAGCTTCATCATTATTGACGTAAAAGCTAATATGTACCTATAAGCAAATTCATACCATATTTGTCTTTCTGGGTCTAAGTTACCAAATTCAGGATGATTTTCCCCTAGTTTGATAAATTTACCTGTGAAATGCATGAGTTCATTTCCTTTTAATGGCTAAGTAATATTCCATGTGCCACATTTACTTTGTCCATTCATCTGTTGAAACACATACAAATTGTGTTCAATATCTATTCAATATTATGAATAGAGCATTGTTAGCGACCATGACTCAGGGCAGCTATCACTTTTCTGAGTTATCAGATCTCGTAATTCAGATACCTGGCACAGTCGCCTTTAGGATTTACGATTAGGCAAAACCTCCTGAAACATGTGTTAATCAACTCGCAGTAGGAGGCCTGGTACCGGCCAACCCCAGGATTTATGATCAAGGTAAACACTTTAAACAAATGGTAATTAGCTCAGCTGCAGAGCCTGGGACCAAGGTGACCTCACTCTGAACTGTCCTAAGGAATTCGCACTCTTCATTCCTTGCCTTCCCTGCTCCCCTTTCCCCGCCTGAAAATCTGGATATAAACCGTAGCCTCTGGCGAAATAAACGAAGCCTTGACACTCTCAGATTGGCTCCATGTCTCATTTGTGCTCGGCTTCGTTCCTCTCTCTCCCATGACTCTTTCAGGTGATTCTCGGCTCGGGACCCACGAATAACTAGACCCTGCTGGGCGGGGATAGAGCATCAATGAACATGGTTGACAATTGTCTCCATGGTAGGATGAAATGCCCTTTGAGTATATGCCCGAGAGTGGTATAGCTAGGTCTTGAGGTAGATTGATTCCCATCTTGGCTGTAAAAGTTTGCAGTCGCACCATCAATGAGTGAGTGTTCCCCTTACTCCACATCCTCTCTAGCATGAATTATCACTTGTTTTATTGATCTGAGCCATTCTGACAGGTGTAAGATGGAATCTCAAAGTAGTTCTGATTTTCATTTTCTCTGATGACTAAGGATGTTGAACATTTCTTTGTATGTTTCTCAGTCACTTGAGCTTCCTCTTTTGAGAATTCTCTGTTGAGATGTGTAACTCATTTTTAATTGCATTATTTGTTTTCTGATACAGAGCTTTTATTGTTCTTTATATATTTTGGATATTAGCAGTTGGTAAAAATCTTTTCCTATTCTTTAGGCTGTCACTTTGTCTGAATGATGGTGTCCTTTGCCATGGAGAAGCTTCTGTTTCATGAGGTTCCATTTTTTTTTTAATTGTTGACCTTAGTGCTGATGCTAATGGCATTCTGTTCAGGAAGTATTTTCCTTTGTGCAAGTGAGTTCAAGACTATTCCCTTTTTCTTCCATTAGGTATAGTTATCTGGTTTTATGTTGAGATCTTTGATCCATTTAGAGTTGAGTTTTGTGCAGGGTGATAGGCATGAATCTGTTTGGACTATTCTATGTGCAGCTACTCAGTTTGATAAGCACCATGAAGACACTATCTTTTCTTCCAGTGTGTATTTCTGGCTTCTTAATATAAAGTCAGATGTGTACATTTATGTCTGGGTCTTC